>CM035796.1:30394538-30605674 GCA_020466265.1 Siphamia tubifer
TGTTGAGAGCGTTCGCATTCACATGTTCAACCATGCATTTATCTCCGACCGGCTCGACTGCTGTAATGGTTTTATGACTGGACTTCAAAAAAAGAAAAAGAAAAAGGGGGAGCATTACACATCAGCTCTTTGGAACGCAGCACAAAGAGAACACAGCACATTAATCCACTTCTGAAATCTTTACACTAGCTTCCAATAGAACACAGTTTTAAGTGCAGCTGCAGATCACTGAATGGCTTAGGCCCAGAATACATCTATATAATCTTTAAAGAACAGAAGCTTGAGTGAGATCTATGGACTCGGGTCAGATAAGGGAGTTAAGAGTCCACAAAAAAATACTGCAAGTACGGATCTGCTCAAAAACATAGATGATATTAAACACGGTCTGAAAACCCATTGTGCTTATGATTGAACTTTGTTGCAGTGGAATTCTAGAAGAGTCTATTGTCTTTTAATCATTTTTATCCTTGTGAATTCAACTTCTTTAGCCCTATTCAGACTGGACTCATTTCTCTAAGTGTATATAAACGTACTGAATAATGTCAAATGTTTCTACTGCCCACATCCGCTAATCAACGGCACATGTTAACTACAATTATACTGTCTCGTCTTGTCATCTGAACCCACTTTATCCACACTAGGGTCACTGGGGGTCTAATCCAGCTACAATAGGTCAAGGCAGGGTACACCCTGTATGAGTCTCCAGTTCATCTCAGGACTGAACATATATAGACAAACAATCACTCTCACATTCACACCTATGGACAATTTAGATTAACTAATTAACCTATCAGTGCATGTGTTTGGATGGTGGGAGGAAACTGGAGAAAAGCCACGCTGACACGAGAACATGTAAACTCCACACAGAAAGGTCTGGTGTGGGAATCGAACCAGGGACCTTCTTACTTTGAGGCACGAGTGCTAACCACTGCCACCCTACAATTATACTGTATTATATTACATTCATTGAATATTATTGCAAATATTCAGTAACGATTAATCATGATCATACACTCACATCAATATGTATTGAATAATATTTGACCTCAGTGAAAAGCACGTATTTTTCTTCTTTTTAATATACTAAATCGTGTAGATGTTCAGCTTGAATTAAAATTGAGTGTTGTTTCTATCAAAACCAGAGAAAACTGAAGAAACAAAAGATACAATTGTGAATAGTGGCTGACAAAGTCAAATCCATCAGAAATACCAAGGAAGAAACATTAGGTCGAGCTGCCACAGCATGAATTAGACTGTTTCAAATGGGCCATTTTACTCAATACATTCTTTATTAAATGCGGTAAGTTTCAAAATTCTTTCACTTTTTAAGATTTTTTTTTTTATTCATACAATGATGACCGGCCTTGTAATGTTTAAAGTTTCTGAAATGTTAAAAGCAGGTGTTTTTGTTTTATTTTTTTGTTTAGGTTTTTTTTTTTTTTTTTTTTTTAACAAATATGCTTCCAAACGACTTTCAGAAGCAGCATTGATTTTGTAAACATACAAAGTGGAAGTGCTACTGGGTCTTTATGGTGAAAGAATCCACATTGATATTTAACATTAAAAAAAAAAAAAAACATCCCAAGGAACACTGTAGGCCATTTTTGTACATTTTGTTGCTTATTTATTTATTTACTGTATTTATTTATTTGACTGTGGAACTGCTAAAGTCTCAGGAGTTAAAGGGTTAAACTCAATCATGTGGAAAAAGGAAATATCTAAAACATACAGGACCAGAGTTTGACACCTGTGTTGTAGAAGGTGACTGTTTCCATGGTAACTACAGAGCCTCTGAACAGCCAAATGGGTCATATCAGATGACCATGAAAAATGACAAACTGCATTTTACATCAATTATTTACATGTATTGATAAGATTAATGGATCATATTTTATTGCTGAAATTGTTTGTTTATCTCCCACTGGCTGTCCTTAAGGTCACTGAGTTGTCTTTTTCAACAAACTGCATTATATATAGATATTCATCTCTTGTATTATTCACTCAAAAGTAAATTTTACAGTGATTCACGGCCTTCAAATGCCATTAACATCATCCTTCTGCATATGAATGATGTCTTTTTATGCCTTCGCGATGCATGTGAAACTGTTTTACACGTTATTATGGCTATAGCATCTTAAAATATTTGTTCTATAAATGCTGCAGACATCATTTGAGGGAACAGTTATGTCAAAGTATGGCCAGTAGTGGTGTGACATGATCTCGTAATTTGGCCAGATTTTTCGTCGTGTAAAAATTCTGTCACGCAAGATTTGTTATCCAGTAAGCAGCCAAAATGATGTTGGAAAAAAACAAGTTTTACTATTGACGACGCCCACTTTCAAATGGTTTGTTTGGCAGCATTTTGGGTTCCTCCACAGAAATAATAAATGACAAGAGAGTGACTGATAAGACCCCTACCCCATTGAAGCGAATCTGAAGTAGCATTAGCATCTACAAGAGAAGACGGCACCACAGTAGCTGCTGCATAAACTTGAAAAAAAAAAAAAGGCAGATAAAACTGGTTCATGTGTTCTCCGTGGAAATAAAGCCTGTTTTTTTCCCCCACATTTTCAGAACAAGCAAAGGGCACGAAACCTAGCTGGATGATACTCTGGTAAAGGTAAACACACTCAGAGAGCGAGAGGGGAGGGGGGAGTGTTCCTTCACGCATTCTGTGCCAATCAGAGACGCCTCGTCACCGCGTCATGAGGAAGTACCGGTAAACTGTGTTGCTCAACCTCAAGTCATTTTTCTACCGTGAAAAAAACAGCTGGAAACAAAGCAAGTTTTTTTTTTTTTTTAAATAGAACTAACACACAATGCATTCAGTAAGAATGGAGAACACAGTAATATTAATGAAATAACCATGGAATGACTCCTTTAAAATCTCGAATTGTCTCGATCTCATGAACCCAATCTCATGTCTCGTCTCGTTTGCTGACCGTCTCATCACACCCCTAATGGCTAGTAAGGCTGCATTGAAATAAATGCACAACAATACATTAATTAATATCATTCTTCAGTGACCTTAAGCAGAGACACATATAAATGCATTGCTAAAAAAAAACAAAAAAAAAAAAACGATTAGATGAGTTACTAACATTCACCTGAATATGTCCATTTGTCTAATTGTGCAGATGCTGAAGGACTCTTCTGCAGTACTGGTGAAGGTAAAGTACTTTATTTGTCATTATACACTGCACAACTAAATTTATCCTCTGGATTTAACCCATTCTTGATGCTATTAGGGCACCTGTAAGGAGCAGTGGGCAGCCATGGGGCGGCACCCAAGGACCCATCTCCAACTGTAGAGCCAGGCTAATAGTCAGCATCACCTGGCTGGAGGATTTGTACCCTAACAAATATGTTCAATGGGTAATGGGGGAAACCGGAGCACCCAGAGGAAACCCATCCAGGCATGGTGAGAGAAACATGCGAACTCCACATAGAAAGACCCGCATGATCCGGAAATCGACCGCTAAGTGACTGTGCTGCCGTGCAGGGTTACTGACACTGGAAAACTATTTAACTATGCAATAGTAATAGTACAGATCTTATTCCGACGTCTTGTTCCGTTGTGGTTTGACAGAATTACCGCCCCTCTTTAAAATGACACTTACGCCTGTCATGTTTTGGTACTCAACATGCCATTCTGAAGTATTATTTTAGTGTTATCAGAGAAGTTTCTCAAAGGAACCAAATGAAAATGACTGAAAAACAAAACAGACTAAAGAACCTATCATGTTAATACATTGTTTTTAATTTATATGATCCACTAAGACTAGGGTGGCCATTTACATGACACCAAAAATAGGATACTTTTGTCGCATTGCTGAAGATTCAATAATCACAAATATTTAAGAACCGAATGTCATTCCCGAAACAGTTTTGTCCATGATAGCAATGGTATATAATAATAACAACAACAACATATAATAATAATAATAATAATAATAATAATAATAATAATAATAATAATAATAATAATAATAATAATAATAATAATAATAATAATAATAATAATAATAAAATGCCATATCCACTGTAGTAAATGAAAAAAAGAAGCTGTCCATTAGTTGGTTCATTAATGACTTTATGTTCTTTTTATCACTTAATAAAACTAAGTCTCAAATAGTAGCCAAAAAAATTACATAGTAAAATTAAGTGATATTTGTCTTTTTGTAAATGACTCCATTGTACTTGTTCTACCACTCACTTTTTCATTTTCTTTTTGTTGTTGTTGTTTTTTTATTATTATTACTTTACACGCTCTTTATGTTCTTTGAAATTATTCTTGAATATGTTCTTTGGCAGTAAGTCAAAGTCCCTTTTTAAAAAAAAAAAAAAAAAAAAAAAAAAAAAGCAGCACAAAGGATGACATTTATTGAGCAGGGACATTTCAAATGTCCTTCAAATCACTGTGGTCGGACAATTTGAGCGTTTAGATGGATTTCTTGCATTAGTAGAAGTATTATTCGTCCCGTTCTTTTTGCCCATCTGACATCTTAATTTGGATGCACAGGTCAGGTGTAGATTCACTCGACTCTACCCAAGCTCCACTGATTTCCATTTTGAAATCAGACAGGAGGGCAAAGGCCAGAGCGTGGTCTTAAGTACCACGGTGTGTGTCCTTCACAGCCGCGAGAAAGCAGCAGGGCATGACTAGAGGGTGAGATTTCACAATGAGAGAAAGTGGAATATTAATATGATTTATCTGCTTATCTGCCTCTCACATCACAGAAGCTTGGGGATAGAAAAAAAAAATGACTTGAAAATATTAAATATTCTCTGCTGTTCTGCTTTTCTATGCTTGGTTGTCCAGTAGGATTAGATTTGACACATAACGCATCAAACCCAGATACTTTGTTAGACTCTAGCTGCAGAACTGTTACAAAAAAAAAAAAAAGGAAAATTGGCAACTAGGGTCAAACAATTAATCAAAATAGGGTTGCAATTTCAATAAAACACATTTTAAAATTAATAATAAATAATAATAATAATAATAATGATGAATTTTATTTTATATAGTGCTTTTCAAGACAGCCAAAGCACTTTACATTCGTGATCCATTCATTCACTCTCATATTCTCACTCTGGTGGTGGTAAATTACATTTGTATCCACAGTTGCCCTGGGGCAGAGTGACAGAAGTGTAGCTGCTAATTCATGCCTACAACCCTTCTTACCAACACCAAGCAATCATACACCAGTGTGAGAGACACTGGACCCAAGGAGGGTGAAGTGCCTTGCCCAAGAACACAACGGATTGACGAGGACACAGAGGGACTTAAAACCTCAAAAAATATTTCATGAGTATATTGGTTCTGCCTCTTTTCTAATCAATTTTTTAGTGTCACATAAAAGGCCTTGGGTAGATGAATGCCTCCCCCTGGTGGATTATTCCTATATTGCATGTATCTAATTATATACATCAGGTTTTTCAAGTAAAAAAAGATCACACTAATAATGTAGGGGCTTCAAAATATATGCATCAAATATAATACATGTGGTGTTATAGGGCTAAAGTAACATTTTATTGCCAATGAATATATGGACTATATTATTTGAGCCATCACATGCATAATTCAAAATACAATTGAGAAAAAAAAAAAAAAAAAAAGATCTAGTCTGGGAAGTTCATGCAATCAGTCATATAAGTCAAAAAATATTTAATTATGTCTATAGTGTTTCAATTTAACTTTTTGTGAATTTAAATGAAGCATGAAATATATGACCTGATTTAAATACATGAAGCCCATTTGCACCGTGACACAAAATCAATGTAAACCGTGTATATGGCCAAAAAAATATCCTAATTAAAGAAGGCAGATATAATACTATTTAAATATTCAAAGCTTATTTCTGCATCATTAAACCAGAGCTTTAGTGCTTCATTGAACTGAGGGCAGAAGATGAACAGCTTGAGATGATGTTAGAACAACAGTAAAATACTTGAAAAGAATAAGGTAATAAAGATAAAAAAATAATTCTTCCTGTTTGTTGCTTGAGTCCCTTTTCTATAAACACTCTTGTATCTTTGCCATTCCTTTTCATTTAAATCTATAAACTGCTCATGCATGATATATATATATATATTTTTTTTATTTTTATTTTTAAATGCATGAATAAAAACATTTGAATATGAATATCTACATGAATGGAGATGATTATTACAATTATGCTTATGAGTCACAATCATTCCCCTTGATTGCACTATGGCTTTTAAAATTCAAACTAAATTAGCCATCATATAGAGTCATGAAAAATATCAGATTTATTTGGATGACAAAGATTATCCTGGGCCAAATATCAATACTTTATTTAAAATGGAAAAAAAAACAAATGACATTAGTACAATTGCAAGGAGCAACCACATGTTTTACATACAGTAGGAGTATGTAGCACATGCACTAACTCTATAAGTGGCTTAAATAGGTCATAAATTTGCTTATACTTTACATACAGAGTTATGTTTAAATCAGTATTTTAATGTTTATTTAATCTGTATTTAATATGTTTTTGTTCATGTTGACTGTGATTCAATATTCAGTTTCTGGAGCACATACATGATGTTTTGTGTGAAATGTCATCTATCTATCTATCTATCATCCATCCTGCTTCCCATAGATCCAACCCTTCCATTCATCCAACCCTCCCTCCCTCCCTCCCTCCATCCATCCACCCAACCCTCCGTCCATCCATCCAACCTTTCCATTCATCCAACCATCCGTCCACCCATCCAACCCTCCCTCTATCCATTCATCCAACCCTTCCATTCATCCAACCCTCCCTCCATCCATCCATCCATCCATCCATCCAACCCTTCCATTCATCCATCCAACCTTCCGTCCATCCATCCATCCATCCATCCATCCAACCCTTCCATTCATCCAACCCTCCCTCCATCCATCCACCCAACCCTCCGTCCATCCATCCAACCTTCCGTCCATCCATCCAACCCTTCCATTTATCCAACCCTCCCTCCATCTATCCATCCAACCCTTCCATTCATCCAACCCTCCCTCCCTCCCTCCATCCATCCATCCAACCCTCCCTCCATCCATCCAACCCTCCATCCATCCACCCAACCCTCCATCCATTCATCCAACCCTCCATCCATCCATCCATATTCCTTCCTCCATCTATCCTTTCCTCTCATTCATCCATCCTCCCTTCCATCCACCCTATATTTATTTTTGTGTTTTCACTCCATCTTCATTTGTCATGCATTTATTCTGACTCTTTTTCTAATCCTAAACCTTGACAATAACCATGACATTGTCTGGTTGTGTTTTGTATTTCTGTGTAATAAAAATTGCACCAATCCCCCGCATCAAAAATGACGATCCACTGTTCTTCTTAGTAATTCTTCAAGGTTCAACTGGATGAACTTTGTTTCAAAAAATCAAAACTAGTCCAGTTAAACCTAGAAAAATCGAGTTGTTATTATGCTATTATTGCATTTTACATCATATTGGTCTGAAAGTCAAACCTGAACTTAAATGAGTTCAACACCCTTGACTGCTCATAACTTCTGTGTAATTTTCACACTTTGCAAATTCAACCTGCAGGCTGAATTGGACCTTTGGATGGCTGGTTTCAGCCTTTGGACCCCTGCAGTAAGGTGAGGAAAATCTAAAATTGACTTTCATTATTGGGTCGAAATAACATGATCATTAACGTGACAAATTTTCCAACTTTTTTTCTTTTCTTTTTCTCCTCCAATTATGTGAATAGCAGTGATTGCTTCAGGTTTAAATAATGCACAGATTACTTAGTTAGTTAGTTAGTTAGTTTATTTCAGTCATATATTCACTTCGAAGCAGCAAAAAAAAGAGAGGACAACACTGAATTTGACTCAAGGATCAGGCAGAAGCAAAGCTTATTAATGCCCACCTACCATACATCTTAAACTACACAACTCATGAAGAATAGAGAAAAGAAAAACAAAAAATACATATACATATATATATACATATATATATACATATATATATATATATATATATATATATATATATATATATATATATATATATATACATATATATATATATACATATATATATATATATATATACATATATATATACATATATATACATATATATATACATATATATATATATATATATATATATATATATATACATATATATATATATATATACATACATACATACGTATGTACTCATGCACATACATGACCCCCCCACCCCCCCCAATTACAGCCATAACTCCAAAAATAAAAATGCACATAATGATTTCTTGAACATAAAGGATGTGCATTGCTTTAGTTTGAGATCAATACTGTTCCACAGCTTAACCCCTTCAATGAAATGCATCTTCTTTTAACTTTTTTTTTTTTTAGCTTTTGGTAACACAAATTTGCTTCCATCTCTCAACTTATATTTACTCTCAGACCCTTTGAAGAACTTCTGCACACCGTCTGGTAATATGTTATTATTTACTTTAAACATGATTTACATTGTTCTATAATAAAGCAAGTCTCTAAACTTCAAAACATGAGAATTTAAAAATAATGGATTAGTATGATCATAGTAACTGCCTTTGTTTATAATGCGTATGGTTCGTTTTTGTTCTAACACAATTTTGTCAGTTGTAGTTTTTAAATGTAGATCCCCATATTTCCACGCCAGTAAGTTAAGTACGGTAGTATTAGTGAACAGTAAAGTAAATATAAACTTTTGTGATTTAACAAATCTTTGGTTTTGTACATGATTGCAATTGATTTGGAGATTTTTCTTTTTAGCCCCGCCTCCCCTGACTATGAAGCACCACTAGACCTATACATGTAATGAATAGAAATAGCGTGGCTAGGCTAGTAAATTCTAATGAAAATGCAGAAATGTTAAACAGAAGCATAATATTTTTACAAGTCTACTTATTATTTCACTTTGTTCATGTGTTATTCACATTGTTTGAAAGGATATAAACATTTTCATTGTTCAATTTGACTTTTGTCACTCTTAACTATAGAGAAACTTTTGGAGTCGATGTTATTTATGTATTATTACATTATTATTTCACCTCAGATCAAATTTAACTGAACGTGTCCACTGAACTAACATGAGTTCACCACAGCTGCATTAGATCATTTCAGATAGTCTTTGAATTGTTGCATTATTGTCCTGTTAAAAGAACACAGAAATGTCATGTTTGTCACACAATGTTTGCTTTCTGCAGTTTAACCAGTGATTTTTCTCTCTCTTCACAGGACTAAAGCCTTGGAAACATATGCAATTACTGCCAGTTTCTTCTTCACAATACAGTGTACTTACTGTAATTCTACAAAATGTTCTATTATGTATCTCACACACAATAGAGACCAACACTCTGGTCATAATAGCGAAGGCCACCCTGCTTAAATAATGTCCTATTCAGTACTGTGTAGTTGGTGGCAGTCATGAGGAATACAATTCTATGTGTCTGTGTGTATGTGCCAGAAGACACCCCCCCCCCCCCCCACACACACACACACACACACACACACACACACACACAGAGGACATCAGCATATGTCCTTGCCTAATTCCCAAAAGTATTTTCAAAGAGTAAAAAGAGGTGAGCACTGGAGTCAAGGCTACAGTCAGTAAAAGAAAGGAATCCAGGGCACTTTTATGTGCATTATTATTATTAGAATTTTTAATCTTCAGCGCCTCAAACCAAAAACAATCTCTTAATCCTTTACTGGGTACTGACTATTTTTGGTAATTTCTGCACTCATTACAAGACAGTGATAGCAACACGTTCCAGTGAGGACAGTGAGTCAACAATCTCAGGTCCAATTTGGTCTGAGACGAGCCTCCCCTGGGGGGCGCCAGTGGACTTCAGGGGAGGCTCGGCATGAGAAACAAATAAACCTGAATAAAGAAAATGTGTAAATATGTGGTTAATGAACTACAGTACATGTGGAAGTGTACTTAAAACTATTAAAAGCAGATATGAAAGTTTAAGTTGTGTTTAAAAATGGCAGTAACACACAAAGATGTTAAAATGTGGGGGAAAAAACATGTTAAACATGTAAAATATGTGTTTAAAAAGATGATAAAAAGACACAAACATGTAGAGGTTGTGTTAAAAGAGGTGTTAACACAAACACAAAACACACAAATGTGTAAAATTGTGGGGGAAAAATATGTTAAACACAAACAGATGTAAAATGTATGTAAAAAGATGTTTAAAAAACATGCAAAAAGGTTAAGATGTGTTAAAAGCGATATTTAAAAAAAACATACACAGTTGTTAACATGTGTTTAAAATGGTAGAAACACACAAAGATGTTAAAATGTTGGGGGGAAAAAAACATGTTAAACAAATACAAATATGTAAAATATGTGTTTAAAAATATGAAAAAAGACACAAACATGTAGAGAATGTGTTAAAAGAGATGTTAAAAAACATACGGATGTTAAAATGTGTTTATAAAATGGTAAAAACACACAAATATGTAAAATTGTGGGGAAAAAACTATGTTAAACACATACACAGATGTAAAATGTATTTAAAAAGATGTTTAAAAAACATGCAAAAATATTAAGATGTGTTAAAAGCACAGTTAACATGTGTTTAAAATGGTAGAAACACACAAAGATGTTCACATTTTGGAGGGAAATTATGCTAAAACATACACAGATGAAAAAATGTATATAAAAAGACATTAAAAACACACATGAATTAAGATACGTTATAAGAGATGTTAAAAAAAGTAACATTTATTCAAAAATGGACAAATTTAACAAACACAGATGTTAAAATGTGTTTAAAAATATATTTAAGTACATATAGAGATGATGATAAAGTGGTTTAAAATGTTTTGAAAAATTTAGATAAAGATGGGGGTAGAGATGCATGGACGTATATTTTCATCCACTTCCTAAAATCTCTGCATTTGCATGGACAATTTTCCTCCAATTTTGAGAACTGAACCGACCCACCCTTCGTCGTTTAGTTTTTAGGTCTAATGAAGATGCTATGAAGAGGCTGTTAGAGGACTATGACTATTATCAGTGTAGTTCAGTAGTAGTCTATATCTGCAGTAAACTAGAGACTCGGTTGAAAAAAAAATCTCCACCCACCGCACAACGTGAACGTGTTATCTTTTAAAATGTTTTTAATTTTATGGATGATGGCATATTACAATGGCTGAAAAATAGCTTTTTATGCTAACACTGGCACATGCACAGAAACATTCATGAATGTAGCCAACGAATGACAAGATTAACAGGCTATTGTCTGATTAATTAACTATTTTAGTGCCGTTTTTGTTTTTTTTAACCTTTGGAATAATATGCAAAATGTTTATTTATTTATTTATTTATTCATGTCTTTTATTTGAGTGCGTCAACTGCACCAAGATTTAATTAAAATATTTTTCGTAGCATCTGCGGTTGATTCACACCACCCTCTGGTCTCTAGTGAGGAGCACAGCTGCTTTTTTTTTGCATGCAATCCTGGTTACTTAATGTTTTTTTTTTTTTTTTTTTCTCATTTGTGACCCTTGAACAATATAACCAATCAGGGAGATGGAGAGATATGCTGAGAAAGCAGTGTCCTCTCTTATCCTTTCCACAGAGTCATTCATATTCACTGTCACTGGCTGTGTTTACATCACATTTGTTCAACCCTCAAACATAATAAAAAAAGTTGCAGCTTTTAATGCAATATGTAATAACGTCCACATACATGTAATAGCAGTTGCCTGCTGCTTTATTACATATGTGGGAAGTTATTACAATTTTGGACACAAATGTAATAAAGTTGGTGATTATTATTACATTTATTGAAAAGTTAGAACATTTGTGAGATTATTACATTGAATTTAGAAAATTGTCATTACATTTGCATGTTATTACATCAGATATTACATTTGTGGGAGTTTTTATTCCAGTTTAATTCAGAATAAATGTTTAACATGACCATGTAAACACCTAATTCCAGTTGACTATTCAGAATTAAACTTAATTCTGAATAAAGTCACTGGTTTATTCTAGTCTTAATTCCAAATGTGATCATTCCTCTGACATATAAACAGTTAATTCCGCTTTAATATTATTCCTGTCATCCTGCACATGCTCCTTGTATTGCCGCAATGACGCACATATTGTATATATTCCACACTGTCTACATTAGTATGTTGATTCGGGTCGAGCTGCTGCTTTATAATTATTACAAAATAAATGCAAAAATCTATTTTAATATCTGTCTTTCCATGTTGATAGTTGAAGCAAAAGCAAAACAGGAAGTGGATGTGATCATTTCCTTCCAGTAGACATGCAGACGTTAAAAGCGGCCGTTCTGTCCAATCAGAACCCTCTGTTCCTCCAGCTCCTAAAGTCCAATTAACTAGAGCAGAATACACCTGTTGCCATGGAAACCTTTATTAACAATTAGCATTTCCATGTAAATATGAAAGAAATTGCTTTAATTCAGAATTATTTTATTCAGAATAAATAATTCTGAATTAGAAAACATCATAACATCATAAATGTAGCACAAAAAAATAATTAGTCATCCATTGCTTTCTCTGGAGGAGATGGCAACGGGTCGACCTTTAAACAAAGACAGACACATTGTTAAACGCTGCTATCACTCTGCACATCCACTGTTTGAACTCTTGCCCTCAGGAAAGTCTTACAGGTGTCTGAAAACTAGAACAAGCAGATTTAGGAAGAGCTTTTTTTTTTACCCAGAAGCTGTAGCTGCCGTCAACATACACAGATAACTGGATAATTCATTCATTTTAACCAAACCACTTTTGTATTCTAGTATTTTTAGTTCTATCTTTGTAACATTATTATTATATGTATTACATTACTAGGTGTGTATGTGATGCATGTGTGACCTAAGAACTTTACTTAAATGCAATCTATCTATTCTATTCTATCTATGTAAACGTTATCTGGGTTTAATATCATGTAATGTCTGATTTTACAGAAATCACAATGAGTTTATTATCATTATCATTATAGGGGAAATTACTGGTTGCATTTAGCTGTGATATAACATAACATAATATAAATATAATATAAAATAACATAATATAAATATAATATAAAATAACATAATGTAATATAATATAACATAACATATTATAAATATAATATAAAATATCACCACACCATATCATATCATATCATATCATATCATATCATATCATATCATACCATACCATATCATATATCATATCATACCATACCATACCATATCATACCATACCATACCATACCATACCATACCATACCATACCATACCATACCATACCATACCACATCATACCACATCTTATCATATCATATCATATCATATCATATCATATCATATCATATCATATCATATCATATCATATCATATATCATATCATATCATACCATAATAACACATTAATGGCTTAAATGATGTAATATCAGCCACTGTGGGAACCTTCATTAGATAGATGCAAAAAGAATGATCATCCTTCATTTACTGAACTACCCATATTTTTCAACCTAAATCCTTAATCTATCCAGATATTTGTTGCGATATAGATATCATTTTAGACGATTAAGATTGTACTGTCCTGTGTTTCTCAGTCCTTGTAAGAAATACAGGATCAGGAAGGAACCCATTTTAAATTCTTGTCGATATTAAAAGCACATTTAAAGGAAGCTAAAGGCTTTTAATCGCTTGTGCACTGCATTCTACTCACAAAGGAAACAAACCCAGAGCAGCAGTGCCTGACATGGTTCTATCAATATTAAATAAGTCTGCTGTTCGTCGATGAATGGCGCCCAATCCACATTCAAATCCACGACCTTGTAAAATATGAAGTGAAAAGGGAGCAATTTATCAAACATAATGTACGAAATGTTGCTGCTGTGACTCAGATGCATCTGGGTAAGAAGAAAGGCCGCCTCAAAAGACTGAAAACTTATGGAAATGGTGAGTGTACGGCCGCGGTCATGGTGTACATTTTCATTATTTACCGTCATGTAGAGAGATATTTATTTTTTAACAGAATAGATTTGGAATTCTGAAACTTTAACCCCTTAATCCTGGATTTAAATATAAGTATATATAAAAGTAAGGATGTCAAAATTAATGTGGATTAATCCATCATCGTAATTAATCAATTTAAAATATTAATACAATTAAATAAAAACAGTTGTTTGCAGTTTTTGTTGAAATTGTCGCAGGTGTTGAATAGACCTGTTAATGTTTGCATATATTTTGGCTTTTTTAATAAATTTTTTGTGTTTTTTCTTGTTCTTTAGAAGAGTTTTTAAATGAAGAGTTCATTTGCAAAAACAGATAACTCCATTTTTCGTTTTTTTCAGAAAATTGCATTTTTTACTCTACATTCCAGGTAATACTCATTGATTTGATATATTATTTATTCAATTTAGTGGATCTTACCAAATGAAATAAATAATATATCAAATAAATCAGTATTATCTGTGGAATGTAGAGTAAAAAAATGACATTTTCTGAAAAAAAAGAAAAATGGAGTTATCTGTTTTTGCAAATGAACTCTTCAAATATGTTTTGGATTTTTCATCCCTTTTTTGGTAGTTTATTTATTTTCTTTTAGGAATTTGAATGGGTTTTGGCACATTTTATATATTTTTCTCTTTTTGCGTATTTTGTGGCAAGTTTTAGTACAACCCAAATTGTACTCAAAGGAGGGGGGGGGGGGGTATTGGTTAATTGCATACGGTAGTTGGGTTATATTGTGGATATGAATTGTGGACGAAGCTGATGGTCACATGACGGACAAAGCTCATCTTCGTTCCGCTAATACAATTTTTTCAAAATAATTTGACAGCCTTACAAAAAGGAAACATAAAATAGATAGATTTTTTCTTTTTGGTATGTTGCATATTTGCGACAGTAGGCGTCAATTGGCAAACTTTTACAGCCAACCCACAGAATCCATGTGCAAAGTAGTGATTCAAAAAAACATCTCGTGACATGAAAAATCTTAAAAAAAAAAAAAAAAAAAAAAATCTTCAGAAACTGTCGCCTGTGCATCAGTTATTCCTGCGACCTGTGATAATTTGTTTCACCTCACTATCTTTAAATCAGATGGAAAGAATGGATTAAAAATAAGGATGAAGGAGGCATTAAAGATAATGTGGTAGACTACTGCATAAGTGGTGCTGAAACATTTATTCAGTATTATGAATCATGCCTATATATTAAAATTGCTCTTCCATTCAGTCCTGTAATTGCCATGAAGTGTGCCATGACTCATGGGTCACATTCAGAGAACAGACTGCAGGTCGAAAATCACTTTGAATCCTGGGTGACTGTGGCATTTGCTAAAGACACAATCATAATGGTACTGAAACGATTCACTACTTTAATTGTGTGGCACCTACAGTACATTCAGAAGTGGGAAGTACATTGTCATAGTACTTCAGTATATATATATATATATATTTTTATTTTTTTTTGTAGGTATCTGTTTTCTAAATAAATATATGTACTTTATACTCCTTACATCGTCAGATTATAGACTTGTTATTTCTTTAGAGGGAACATCAGTGGAGATGAGATAGAAATTATGACGTTTATCTGATGTTTGCAACTTTATCTCACGATTTGGATTTTTTTCATCTCATAATTTACACTTTTTTTTATCTCAATTGTGCCGTTTTATTTTGTAATTTTCAGTTTTCATCTCAAATTTTTGACTTTATCTCATAATTTACACTTTTTATATCACGATTTTGACATTTAATCTCATAAATATGTATTTATTAATCTCTTGATGATGTCTTTTTGATTTCAGTTGTGCCATTTATAATTAAAATTTATAATTTCGACTCTTTTTATTGTTTAACGCATCATACCTTTTAAATGCATTTTCGACACAGTAAGTCACTTTTAAAGGCTTTATTTTCAGATATGTTTGAAACTTTCCTGATATTTTTTTCCTGGTTCAATACGATTATGTTATTCATGGCAAAAAAAAAATGTGGTTTTACTTTTTACTTTCACTTAAGTAAAGGTGTTGAATCAGTAGATACTTCTACTTTTAGTATTTTTTTTCCACACAACTAGTTGTACTTCTACTTAAGTACAGAATGTGGGTACTTTTACCACCTCTGGTAAAATCGAGACATACTCCAAAGGAAATTAATGGAATGATAAAAGTTGTGTGTGTGTGACAAAATCAGAGGTGTTCAAAGTACTGTACATAAGTAAAAGTACAGCTACTTGTGTGAAAAAAATACTCTGGTAAAAGTAGAAGTACTGATTCAACTCTTCTACTTGAGTAAAAGTAAAAAAAAAGTACAACTTCTCAATTGTAAAATAGTACAAAAGTTAAAAGTAAAACAGCTTTTTTGTAATAATCAGAAAATAAAATCAGAAAAGTTTCAAAAGAATTTAAAATAAAGCCTTTAAAAGTGAGTTAGTGTGTAAATAAGGTGTTTGATCGAGTAACGGTTACTCAGTTTTGTGGATATGGGCAGGAAATGTAGGAAAAATGGGGGAAGAAAAGTCACAGTTGAGATAAAAAAAAAAGAAAAGATAAAAATACGAGATAAAAATACATAATTTTCAGAGAAAAAGTCAAAATGATGAGATAATAGCTGTATAACTACAATATATAAAGTCACAGTTTCCCTCTGAAGTGACTTATTTTTGTACAAGTAACAAGTATGTTCTGAGAATGTAAAGACTATAAAGTACAGATATTTATACAAAAATGTAGGGAGTCAAAGTAAAATGTTGCCAGAAAAATAAATACTCTAATAAATAAGAAAAAAAAAAAGGAATGAAGTACTTTTACTTAGTTACTTTACACCTCTGGACAAGACAATGTACAAGTTAGAAAGAAGAGTGGTGGGCCTGTTAGACATATAATATAATTGTATTTAATTAATGTATTCATGGTTCACTTTTGTGCTGCTCAAACAGAACAGAATAAGGTGAAAATAATGTTTAACTACAGAATCCACTCAAGGAGAAAGATTAATGTGATTAATAGGAGCCTCTGAAAGTCTAAAGGGGTCATATGTGTCAATGTGTGTTTTTCTATTTATTACTTTGTTATTCATTTATACAGTATAAAAAAAAAACAAGTCCCTTCAGAGGGAAAATCAGTGCAGGAGAGAAAAGGTAACTGTTTTACATCATAATTATGACTTTTATATCACAATCTGGACTTTTCATCTAAGCATTTTGACTTTTTATCTTTGAATTATACATTTTTTTAACCACGTATGCATCACTTTTTTTTACATTTCATGACGTTTTTTTTAATCTAAATTGCGACTTTTTTTTTTTTTTTTTCCATTTTTCCATAATCTAATCTAGAATAATGAAAGCGGACAAAAAAATGGAAAATCCCAAACTCCCAGTCCAGTTTCATTTATTTGTTTTACATCCCAACCCCTTTACCCATCAGTCCATTATGAAGAAAGAGTTCAAACAAACAAGCAACTCAACAAACAAAAGGCCAAGTTGGCAAAGCGTGTTGTCAGGGATTCCTCAACTCTCTGTTGTAATTACCCAGCATGCAGCTGCCTTTCATACAATGGCCCGCATGTGCACTGTCACTGTGAATGCTTCCTGAATAGTAATACAAAATCTGCTTCTCTCCTAGGTATTGATAATGCCATATGCAGTTTAAATTAGTCTGGGTGCGTGCTAATCAATAGTGCACAATTGTCAGGTCTTTACAGTCACCTCTGGCCTCCACTGATGAGCATTGATTCAGACTTAAGTGGACCTAAAAGCCATGGGATGGAGGCGGGTATCTGAAGCGGGTAAACAAAACTCCCAGACAATAAAGCATCCAGGAGGAAGAAGAGTGTGTGTGTGTTTGTGTGTGTATGTGTGTGTGTGTGTGTGTGTGTGTGTAGCTTATCTTATAAACATGTGATGAGCTATATTTTATAATAACAGTGCATTTTGTAATAAACGTCCAAAATGTAATAAGTTCATCTCATTTTGTAATAAAGCTGTATTTTATAATAAACTAACCCGATGCATTGAAAATTTCCATTAAAGGAAACAAAACCAAACAAGTGGTTCCGGTTAAAGAATGAAATGGGCCTTAAAAATCAGACCAAAACTGGCCCAGGCCTGATTTAAAGGTGTCATTCTGCTGAAAACCACTTTTCCACTGCTCCTTTTTGGAATCTGATGGGTCACCCCGACTTAACGACACATTCACAGAAAACAAGAGGAACAAGGGACCCAGAAAAAGTCGTTCCATCTGACGTCAGATGGACTTTAGCCTCACCCAAGTGGGGTTAAACCCGTCCCTGGCAGCGAATCTTAAGTAGCATTAGCATTAGCATCAGTAGCCACAGTAGCTGCTATACAAACTGGAAAAAAAATGGCGGATCAACCTAGTTCATGTGCTCTCTGTGGAAATAAAGCCTCGATTTTTTTTTCCCCTGCACGTTTTCAGAACAAGCAACGGCACGAAACCTAGCTGGATGCTACTCTGGTAAAGGTAAACACATACACATCGAGGGGGGAGTATTCCTTCACGTATTCTGAACCAATTAGAGAAGCCTCGTGACCGTGTCATGGACATGTAGGAGGAAGTACCATTTTTCTACCTTGAAAAAACAGCTGGAAACGGAGCAAAGCGTTTTTTTTTGTTTTTTTTTAAATAGAACCAACACTCAATGTATTCAATAACAATGGATTGACACCAATAAATGATAAAAAATTATGCCCCAACCCACTGGGAACCCGCTGTCTGTCTGTCTGTCTGTGTACAACATAACTCAAAAATTTCCATGACACTTTCATCTTGGGAATGACACATGGACCAATTAATTAGATTTTGATGACGATCAGGAAGAGGTCCTGGATTCTGGATCACTTTGAAATATTACATTGTGGTAAATGGAGAATATATTTCAAAGTGATCCAGAATCCAGGATCTCCTCCGGATCATCACCAAAATTTGAATCGATTGTTGCTTATGTATTTATTTATTTCGCATTTATTCATTTCGATTAAACATACAATAGGTAAAAACAGACTGAAATTTCACGAAGCAAGAAAGACTGAAAGAAAAAAAAATATTTCAAAGCTGAAACATGATGCTTAACAATACAGACGGAAATATAGTGAGAACAGTGAAGGAGAAAATTAAAAAAAAAATAGAGATTTTATAGTGCTTCATGGAAATGTGTCCCTAACTTGTTAACTTATGTTGTACACAGACAGACAGACAGACAAACAGACAGACAGATAAATGTCAGCAAAAACATGGAGGTAACCAACAACTAATAAACTATGCTTTACAATTGTTATTACATAATGCATTATGTTACTCCATTTTTCAGCAAAATACAAAAAAAGTTCCATGTGTATTTTGATATAATCTTCTAAATCTTATTACATTCATGACAAAATGTCACTTTACCATAAAATTAAATGACAAAAGCTATTACATTTGGGATATTTATTACAAAATGTGGCTGAATAAAGGTGTGTTGCATTATTAGATGAGTCCAAAAATCATCAGACAGCTGCAGGGACAGTTCACAGCAGATTCACAAAAGAAGTGTTCGGCTTTGTTAAGTGTGTGTTGTTGTTGTTTTTTTTTAATTTCGGTTTGTTTGTTACCTTATCGAGCAAAGAGAGATACTGTGACAGCAGTGATGAAAGGCAGACCGAAACAGGTGATACACAAAGATACACAAAGGGTATAACTAATACTGAGGCTTATCATGTTAGAAGATTAAAAATGGACTGTCAGCCTGTATCATAAAACTAAAAAAGTCTGTAGGTGAGTATCCATCCACATGTATGATGGTTCTGAACGGATATTTAACAACTGGGAACAGGAAATGCACCTCTGAGTGAATATTACAACTTTTAGGGGTCCACAGTCACAGCCCTGTGACTAATGATAGGTCGAAATGTTGGGACAATATTTAAGGTTTGTTTTTTGTTTTTTTTTACTTGTATCCGTATTGACTGATGTGGTCTTTTCCCTGATACAATTTACTGACAGGTGAAGGAAAAACAGAGGAAAAAAGAAGAGGGGGCAAAAAGGGGAACAAGATGGAGGAAAAAAAGAGGAAAAAATAAAGAGAAAACTGGGAGTAAAACAAAAAAGGAAAGAATAATCAAGTGGAAAAATGAAAAAAAAAATGTGAAAATGGGGGAGAAAACAAAAAAGGAGAGAAAAACAAAAGGAAAAAAGGGCAAAAGACAAGACAAAATTAGGGAAAAAAAAACAAAAAAAAGGAGAGAAAAATTAAATGGAAAAATTAAACAAGAAGTAAAAATGGGGGAGAAAACAAAAGAGAGAAAGAAGAAGGAAAAAAGGGAAAATAAAAATAAAATAAAACAAAAAAGGAGAGGAAAACAAAAGGGAAAAAGATCAAATTAGGGGGAAAAAAACAAAAAAAAAGGAGAGAAAAATCAAGTGGAGAAACTGGAAAAAAATAAGAAAATGGGGAGAAAACAAAGAAGGAAAAAAGGGGAAAAGGGAAAAGAAAAAGAAAACAAAACAAAAAAGGAGAGAAAAATAAAGGAATAAAGTGGGAAAAAAGAAGAGAAACCGAAAAGATGAAAACAATGAAAAAAATGAGGACAAAACGGAAAAAAAAGAGGTAGTAATAAAGGGGAAATGGAAAAGAGGAAAAAAGAAAAAAAGAAAAATAAAAGACGGAGGGAAGAGAAAAGAAAAAGGAAAAAATTGAAAAATAATAATATTTGTACCTTTTTTCTGTGGTCATCTGTATAAGGCAAACATGTACTTTTTCTAAGGAGAGTTATTTATTTTAATTATTATTAATTATTTCTTTTTTTTGGGGGGGGGGGGTGACCCGAGGTCACCAGAAGGGTCAAAGGTATCCAAATAAAAAAAAGCTCATTTAATGTTTCAGGTGATTTTGTGATTGAATGTGAGCAGAAACATCTACTGAACATCCCAGTTCAGTACAGATCAGACAGTGAGAATAAATCTTAAAGTTTCAGACTCATCCTGGTTTGACAAATGTCCCTTTGAAAACACAATAGAACCAAACTGAAACTCATTTATAGATAAGAACATGACGATACAACAATGACAACAACAGATGCACTGAACATGTTGTTTTTCTTCTTCCAGACATTATACATTATTCACATGAGTTTCTCTTGTATGTCCTCATTGGTAAAGCATGGAGTCTTTTTTTTTTTTTTTCAGAAAACAGGAAAGAATTTAGTCATGGGCCGAAGGGGCTAGAGGAGTGAATGCCCACTTAACTCATTCACTGCCAGGTGAATGACAAGAGAATATTGACTCAGAACATAGTCAATATTATATATTACGCTATACACTATAGTATATTCTAATCTTATAGTATAATATTATATAATATATTATAATAAAAGACTAAGATCGTCAAAATAAAGTGTAGACTGTTCATTTGGATTTGAATTGACGGCAAAACACGTTCAAATGTACCTTCAAATTAAAGTTCCCAAAGATAGGGAACTTTAATTTGCTTTAATATTGCTGATATTGTTTATGTATCTACATCAAGGATGTAAAGGTATTCTCTGAGTCTCTCCACTGTCATATTAAAGTGTATGAAGAGTCTTAATCCAAGTAACATTTGTCATGTTTAGCGTTGTGTTATACGTAGTTGCATCATCGACGACTTCACACGTCTTAAGAAAACACGTGAAATTTTAACAATTTCCAGCCTCAGTCCATCAGTTTGTCATTTGCACATGTTCAGATCAACTTACATGTCAATTACAAATACACAAAACATTTAGTAACAGGCAGAATATGTGACACTTCTCTTCAGATATTTCAGCTGGTTCATAATCGTTCAAGTATTTATTTATTCAAGCATTTGTAAAAGGAGGGTTTGTTAATAAAAAAGATTTTCATGCAATTTGACTTTTTTTTTTTTTTTTTACAATAAAATCTACAGTTTTCATTATTTATAGGTAAGGAAGATCATATTTTATTGATCTGACCCAGTCAATATTCATTGTTATTCATCCTATGGGCCAGATAGGACCCTTTGACGGGCCAGATTTGGCCCGTGGGCCTTACGTTTGGCACCTGTGGTATACACTGTAAAACTTTCACTGTACAATTTCCAGTATTTTATTGGCAGCAGTGATCCTGAAAAATACTGTCATTTTCATATAGTATCTTATTGTACTTAAAAGCACAGTATTAACGGCCATTCACACCGAAAGTGGCAAAATCGCCTGTGGTCGCTCAGTGTTGGGAGCGACGAGGGGGCGGGGCTTCAAGCTGCCAAATTACACCTCATGAGATCTCGTCACACCCCTACAAATGATGATGTAAAAGTATAATATGAATGATTAAATAGAGTAAAAACTATACTCTTATGAACGTCCGGGCGATACCACTCGTAACTATTCCAAATACAGAGTATGTACTGCAACGAGGGGTGTGACGAGACACTCAGCTCACGAGATGAGACAAGAGATTGGGTTCATGAGATCGAGAGGAGACGAGATTTTCATAAAACTAAATTACAAATGATATAAATGGAGAACAGACTTATTTTATTGAGTTGAACATGTATTTTATAACTCTTTAACTAACTTCTTCCTTTTAATGAACTTCTTAATAAACTTCTTCCTCTACAAATTAAAACTAAAATCAAATGTAATTAAACTTAAAATAAAATTTAAAAAATTATATAGGTGCATTGCGCTGCAACCAGCTCCGGTCTTTACAGAACCATCCACCTGGACTTCACCATTTCCTGGACTCGCTGTGCCTCCTCCTCCTCCGGCACACCAGGGCATTGACCGGCCCATGTACAACAGGTGCCTGGGGTCAGTTGTTATGTTGGCAACCCACCGACCCATCTTGAAAACACAGGAGTGTAATGCACACGCGAGTCAGAGTGTCTCCCAGAAACCCCACGGTGGTCGGTGCACACCGGCACCAAAATCAGTGGACCATAACAAACCAAGTGTCCGATTCCCCAGCAAATCGCAGCCAGGTAATACCAGTATTTTCCGACATCTTTCCTGGCTGCTTGCTGGATAACAATTCTCGCGAGACAGAATTTTAACACGACGAGAAATCTCACCAAATTACATCTCGCGAAATCTCGTCGCATGAGATCTCGTCACACCCCTAACTGCAACTATTACAACAACCTACAATAAATACGATCAAAAGCAAAAAAACAACAACAAAATAACCTAAATCCTCAGTCAGTTTCAGGCGCATTAAACGACCAAACCATTTGTTCTTTGTGGTTCCACACTGAGCCCTGACATACACCGATGTTTAAAACATAAAACACAGCAGTGGTTGTAAACTCCACATCTGTCTACATCAGCTTTTTAATCAACACATTCAGCCGCTTTAATGACTATCAAATGTCAGAACAATAGCAGCTGCTTTAACTCCTGCATAAAGAGCAGAAAAGAATTCAAATCAGAAGGTTAAAAATCAGCCCCTGACTGAAAAATTGATCAAAATCAAAACACAACAGTGACTTGATAATTACAGTACGTCTCACCAATATGTCCTGATGATTGATAAATGACCCACTGTGAGTAGAAAGGGAAGGAAACGCTCTGATCCCAATTCAGCTAAATGATAATTAGTGGATTTATATACTTTATGTATATAAAAAAAAACCTCTATTATACGCACCTCTGGATTTTCCAGTGATTATCGAGTAGCTGCTGGCGTTTCACATCTACTACAAAAGACAAAACTGGGTGTTCCTCCATGAATCACTTTGGCACACACAAGCCCAACAATTGGCAGTACCATTTATTTTGTGAACATGACTAATTTCTTGATCCGTTTTCAATATGTCAAAGCTTTGCCCTTTGAGAAGTGAACAATTTGTTTTTGTTGCGACTTCCACTAAGTAAAAGGCAACATTCATCTGAAGTCCATATCCCTGATGTCCTGCAGCCGTGAAGGATTGATGAGGGGGCTGGACAGAGACCCAGTCCTCACTGTGGGGTCAGAGGGTCCACCTATGGAGGGGCTGCGTGTATGTGTGTGTGTGTGCTTGTACTCTTATCTTTATGGGGACCAAGATTCAGGTTCCCACAAGGGTTAAATATAAATAAATGTCCCCACTCCTAAAATAGAAATGATGTGACCCTATAAATTTGCTCGTTTGTTTTTTCCGGAAGTCCCCATAAAGTATGGGAGGAAACGGGTACAAAGCAAAACATGTATTTTTAAGGTTTGAAGTTTTGTATACATAAAAAAATATTATATATATATATATATATATATATATATATATATATATATATATATATATTTTTTTTTTTTTTTTTTTTTTTTTTTTTTTGTAATTATTATTTATGTAAAAAGTGTTAAATATAATTTTTTATTAATTTTATTTTTCTAAATTATTATTTTTATTTATTCATTCATTATTTTTTTAAATTACATTTTCTAATCATCATCATCATCATCTTCATTATTAATTCTTATTATTCTTCTTCTTATTATTCACATGTATTTATTTATTTATTTTTATTTTAAATAAGCTGTGTTTACATTCACTACTGTCCTGTACAGTGAATGCATCCATTAACCTGCAGGACATGTCTATCGAAAATAAAAGCTTTAGTCCAAGAAAGACAAACAATTTTAAATGCAACAGAAATTATATTCTTTTGAATATATTGAACTGTATCACTTCAAACATTCAGTCACCGATGAGTCACCATCGTGCATATCGATACGTATCAAATTATCTTACCATCTCTAAAAGACACACCTGTCCCACTGATCCCCACCAAACTTTTAGTACTTCAGTCAAATCCATCCCTAACCTTTTGGGTTATCGTGTTAAAAGAAACAAACCAAAAAATACGAGCAAAAATATAACTCCTTTCCTTGGCAGAGAAATAAAGCTACTAATCTTCTACTTCCAACCATTAAAATACTCTTTTTCTTAATAGTACAACAGCACATTTAAGACCTATTGATATGATTCACATGTAAAAAAAAAAAAACAAAACAAAAAAAAACGGTATTTCTAATAAACATTTCTAATCACCATCATAAACTTAATTCCATAGACCTCCTGCTCTTAAAGGGCCAGCGTAGGTCATGGTTTGTTGTGTGCATCCTGCCAAATGTGACCTCATGCTCATCGTCTAAATGACACTCGAAGGCTGCCAGTCCTCTGAGCGAAGCCGGCGTTTGTTTATGGTAATTACAGCACTGTCTCTGAGTTATGATCTACAGCAGTGTAAAAGTACACCGCACTCCTCTGACTGGTCGTCTTGGTACATTATGTCCTTTTTATATAACTTTAGTGTCGGGTTTGGAGAGTTTTCTTCAGATTCTGAGCCATGATGGTGATATTTGACATCCTCCAAAAATATAATTTTGTTTTGTCTCATCATCTGAACCCGCTTTATCCTCACTAGGGTCAGTGGGGGCTTAATTCAGCTACAATGGGTGAAGGCGGGGTACACCCTGTATGAGTCTCCAGTTCATCTCAGGGCTGAACATATATAGACAAACAATCACTCTCACATTCACACCTATAGACTAGGGCTGGGCGAATCTCCGATTTTTTCCCAAAAAACTCGATTCACGATACGATTTTTTTCCCACGTGGGCTAAATAAAAATAAAAATGGGATAAAGAAAAATGTTTCTTTCGTCTTCTTTTTTTTAATTAAATAACATGTAAAACAAAAATACTTCTACAAATAACTGTAAATAATAAATCAGTTGTGCAAAAGGTGCAACTGCAACCTGAGACTTTGCCTACATGAACTGTAGTAAGTCGAGACATATCCACCACTGTTACAGGAAAAACAGTGCAAAAAAAATTGTGCAAAAGATACATTTTGTTGGAAAAAAGAAAGCTTAAAATATTTTAACAACTAAAACAATATACGTACATTAATACTCATATTATATGAAAAACATTGCAAAAAACGTAGTAGTGCAAAAGTAAGATAAAAAGAAAACTAGTAACATTTTTACTTTGTAAGGACAAAATAAAACAAAACCTTATTATCAATCAAGCTACTTCAATAAACCTGAACATGTTACCAATATTTTGGATATATGATGTTATTGCGTCTGTTATCGCTCCCCATCGTGCTCCATGTTTATCATAAGGTGCAGAGTCCTGCACGGGTTCGGGTACCCGTGGGTGAACCGCAGATTTTCACGAAACGGGTGAAAAATGTTGTGCTGTGTCGGATACGGGTTCGGTTCAGATGTGGGTGATCATGGGTCTAATTTGCGGTTCATAGGCTAAAAACATTTTTATTTGGCTCTGCCTTGGCTATGTCACTGTTCAGTATATTCGTGGCAATAAATGTTTGTATTTAAGTTTGGCTATCTGATATTTTCTTTCGGGTTCGGGTCGGTATCAGGTTCATTTATAGCGATTCGGTTCGGATGCAGATTTTTTTTTTTTCATCAGAAAACGGGTCGGATACGAGTTTAAACATGACGGGTACGGGCGGTTGTGGTATGTGAAAATCAGAACTGAGCAGGACTCTGATAAGGTGTGCCGCGAGAAAAGCTTTCAGTCAATGTTTGTTGAACATTTTGATGAAGTGCTGGCAGCGCTAGTCTGTCTTTTCACATGTGCGAACAGAGTGGTCGTACCGCTACCGTCAACAACAACAGTCTGAAGACACAGCTGACAACCAGGCAGTAGCTGGGCTTCGTCAGACCCTAAAAACCCAAACCGATTCCACACAACTGAACCTTTAGAACCCTCGTAGGCGGGGCCTGGGGTGAAACACTATGGAAAGCAGCCTGGTTCATGGTTTTCTTTTTGAGAGGAAAAAAAGTGCAAAAAAATGTGTGTGTGTGTTTGTGTGTGTGTGAGGGGGGGGGGGTGAATCGAATTGCACGATTTTACTAAAATATGAATTGATTTTGCCATAAAACTCGATTTTAAATCTAAATAGATTTTTTGCCCAGCTCTACTATGGACCTAACCTATCAGTGCATGTGTTTGAATGGTGGGAGGAAACTGGAGAAAACCCACACAGACACGAGGAGAACATGTAAACTCCACACAGAAAGGTCTGGTGTGGGAATCGAACCGGGGTCCTTCTTGTTGTGAGGCACCAGTAAGAACCATTGTACCACACCAACAGAATTGTGTGTGTTTCAGTTAAGTGTAAGTGTTACTCTCCTGTTATGTTACAGGACAAATTGACCCATTAGGAAAAAAATATTTAAAAGTATATTTTTCATTATGAACCTTCTTCTGTTCGCCTTAATGAGTGTAATCAACATATATTATGAACATGGTTCATCTCACATATTTGTGGTCACCCCCTTCATGTTTAAATCACTTAGATACTGTTCTTTTTTCTTTTTATTCACACTTTAAAACAAAATACAGACACAAGAAAATATAAATGAAATGTAACAGTGCAGGGAGGCCGGAAGCATAAAATGCTTATGAGGAGGCCTCCCTTCATAACTTAATTAACAATTCAAATTAATCGGATAAATAAGAAATAACTTACTAGGTAACGGGTAAATGAAACAAAACAATAAAATACAATATAATACTATCTACAATAATGAAAAGTAGTAATGAAAAGTAGTAAACAAGGAAACTTAAACAAAAATTAAGAATGTGTGGGGTTATTTATGAAAGTTGCTGTAGTATGATTTTTGAAAATGGTGACGGAGGGACTAATTTGTAAAGTTCTACTAAGGTTGTTCCAAATTGTTGGGCCTCTGTACGTGATTGTAAATTGACGAAGATTCGATTTCGCATTGGATGGCCTTAAATAATTGCATTGGCGTGTAAAGTGGTTGTGGATGTCTGAGTTTAATACCTGTTCAGTTCAATTTGACCAAACAAGAGGTAAAACGGTGTCAGAAAGACGATTACTTTTTTTTTTTTTTACAACTGTGACACATATTATGGTATGTTTTATATGCTAATCTTTCAAACATAATAAACATGACAAAAATGTGTAACCCACTTTTTTAAAAAGAATAAGTTAATTATACTACTTGAACCATTACATGTTAGCGGTAAGGCACATCACTGCACTAAATATTGATAGAATAATTAGTAATGGAATTAGTAATGAAATATTAGCATTGCTTGTTAGGATTGTTTTTGTTTTAAACATATTTTGGATAATTCTAATAAGAATGGATTTTATTTATATAGCACTCAAAGTGCTTTACATTCGTGATCCATTATCCATTCACTCTCACATGCTCACTCTGGTGGTGGTAAACTGCATATGTAGTGTGTTGGAAAATTACAATAATATCATAGATATAAATGTTCATGCATAAATGTACTTTTTGGAGTTTAAAGGTGACTGTAAGAAAGTGAAGCAATTTACATGGCAGGCATGCAGGTCGCCACAATTTGGGATGACCCTAGGCCCAGTTGGGGATGAGATGATTAGGGTAGAAACAAACAATGGGAGCCTCTAGGAGAACAGACACCCTACAACTCTTCAGAAATTTGACCAATGATCCTTCAGGAGCTAAAGACAGATAACATCTGAAGAAGGAGGGGTCGACGAAGGTTTTTTCCCCCTTAGTGTTATGTGTCCATTCAGACCATGTTCACTCAACGACCAGACTCAGACTGGACTCTATGACAAGTGACTTTGTAATCTTTAAAGTAATCTTATGCTGAAATATTTTCTAATACTGTAACTGATTGAGATATGAAATTAATGAAAAGGCTATAAATGTAATTTGAGTAGAGTAAATATGCTTACTTCATAATTATATAAAAAGTATTAATTAATTTTTACCAATACAGTAGTCACAGTTGCCCTGGGGCAGACTGCCATTTTGTGCCCCTCTGACCACCACCAAACATTCATACACCAGTGTGAATAATACTGGAGACAAGGAAGGTAAAGTGTCTTGCCCAAGGACACAACAACCTGACTAGGACAGAGTGGGATTTGAACCACCAACTTTTCTGGTTAATGAACAACCTGCTGTAACATATGAGCCATGGCCAGCCATTAAACATGCACCAGGTCAAACTGACCCAGGAACACCAATGCTGTTCCTGACCAACGAACGTAACCAGAGGGTTAAATACATCCTCCACCGCTGAATGTTACTCACAAGGTACCGACACAAAAAGACTACAGAGAGCAACAAACACAAGTTTTAAAGCACACACCATAATTCTGACATGCACATCTGCTCTTCCTAACAGTCGACTCCAGGCTTGTTTTCCTGATCTTGACTCTCATCATCAGTCACGAGGCGCTGCGAGTGATGAAGCACCCCTCGCTTCTCTCTGCTCCATTTTCAAAAGCCAGACGGCTGACCGCAGAGCAGCCGGCGAGAGCTTTGAAGTTGGCATCTGCGTGATAGTTTAGCGTTGCTAAACGTGCAGCTTTGAGAAAAATGACTCCCTGAAAGGCAGGTGACACCTCGCAAATGACATTTGTTTTTACGCAAATTGGGATGATGTGCTTTTTTTTTTTTTTACCCCCCCCCAAAAAAAAATAACAAAAAAGAGGGCTTATCTCATGCTAAATCTATCAGAGTCTTCAAATATTGACAATAACTATCAGGTTTGTCCCGAAATTTGCGAGCGAATCCATCCTGCAGCTAATGCTTTCAAGCTCCGTGTTCTTCTATTACTTCTACATGCCCTCAGACTGCAAAAAAATAATTTACTATTGTAACCAAATGACAAGAGTGTAGCAATGTTTCGCACATGAAATGGATTAAGGCTCTTCATCCTTTCAGTGGCGATGAATTATTTATTTTAAAAGGGAAAAAATGACTTATCTTTTTCATCATTGCTCAGGGAAGCTAAAAGGATGCAGATGAATAAGGTATTTGAGTTTTAAGTGCAACTGTGTCAAAACACTCAACCAGCTAATGCCTAAAAAACTATATTTAGAAGAAAAGTACAATGGATACAATGACTTTTTTTTTTTTTTTCATGCCACCGTCTGACTCAGTGCAGTCGAAAATGATAATAGTATCAATGGTGGATGTAAAAAAAAAAAACTAACAAAAACCTGTCATTTCATTGTTTAACTCAAAGCCACAGTGTGACTTTTGTGGCAGTTTCCATTTTTATTTTTATTTTTTTGCTCCATTTTACTTTTATTAACTCAGATATCACTCTGTATTTTTAAAAAAATTAATGAAAAATGAAAATCATGTATTTGTTTGATGGTTGATAAAAGATGCTTAGTACAGACAATACCAGAACTCCACTAACCTCCAATTGTTTGTTTTATCCTAGACATATACTTGTATATATACATATATTTTATTTTTCTATTATTTTTTACTTAAAAAAATAAAAAAAAAATATTATTATTATATCATATCACAATATTATAATATAAAATACAAACTTAAATTACATGCTTTTTCCTGTTTTACTTTGCTTTACTTTGACTTGTTTTTATATATAGAATTTCTAAAAAGACTTAATTTCTACTTGATCTACATCTCCATTATGTATGTCTGTCATTTGTATATGTAATTATGTTTGTTCAACAAATGGAAAACATAAAAAAATAAAATAAAATAAGTTCCAAAAGAACCAAATGTCTTCCATCGACAGTACATTATGGCACAACTGCTGACACTTTTCAAGCGTTTAAAAATGACAAATCACTCGATGCTTATGGACACGTCTCCAATGACTGGGTGCAGGTGCAATTGTGCAAATATAGTCGTTGCAGCAAAAGGTAAGAAAAGCTAGTCAGAATGTTACCTATTTTCATGTTTGCAATGTTCACATGGAAAGATATGATCAAAAACAGGAGCCCTGCTACCAGTTCAACTGCTTTACAAGTTTTTTTTTTATAGAAAGTATCTGCTTCAGACATTAAATGTCCTAAATCTTACATATTTTAATCAGATGAATCAGAAAACAAATGACTTTAGTGCTGTTTAGTTAATGTTTTTAATATATATGATGGTGTGTTATTCCACATATATGGTGGTTTATGTACATGTATACAATGGATTAGTAAATATTCCACAAGAAAGAACATGTAAAGTGAATGGATCATAATGTGCAGACAGTGTTTTGAAGTAGATCTGAGACCAATATTCCTTTGGATTAAAACCTATTCTAAGAATTTCACATTTTGACCCCAGACTTATCTTGCAAACTTGAGCCAACAACTATTTAAGGCTTCATTTTTCTTTATCAGTAACACATGATCAAATTTCATTAGTTTTATTCTGGGTTTTGTTCTGAGTTTGTTTTTTTTGTTTTGGTTTTTTTATTAGTAACACACAGTTTCATTCCAGAAGGATTTTACTTATGGACCAGTGAAATCTCCTAAGTGAAACAAGTGAAAATGATCTGGCAAGGATTTTGTGTATGTGTTTAATGTCTGATGCAGATAGACTAGTGTTTTTTTAAGCCAAAAAATGTAAATAAAAATCTAATTCAGCAAAATAAATAAATAAATAGTCAATGCCAATGAAAATTGTCTTGGAGATATTTCTTAAAATACAATTTTCTTTAACTATTGTCTATAAATCAGTTATTATATCTCACTAAAAAGTTCCTCTTTAGGTGATTCTGTCTTATTTTAAGTGTGATGAAATATACGGACTAGAGATAAGAAAAATACACTTGGTAACATTTGGATTTTTCAAGAGGTGATTACCATAAAAAGAAAAAAAAAAGAAGCATTTTACAGGAGTTATTTCCATGTACATCTACTTTCAATGGTCAGTTGATGCTTTTTCACCAGTTGCTGTTTGTGTCTTTATGGGTTAAAGCTGCTGCTAAACACTAATGTTACAAAATGCTGATTTATAACCTAATACAAACATAAAGATGTCAAACTTGATAACTTCCCCCAGAGTTTCTTTTGGCAAGGTGTTGGAACAGCTGGGCCCATCTGAATGAATGGATGCTCACAGGCAACCGCAAATTAAAACAGAGGTCAAAACACATGGGGTGACGTGTTGTTTGCTTTTATATCAATCCCAAACACATTGATCAAAGTTTTACTGCAGTTACAGGAGACACACCCCGGACATCAAAATAATAGATATTACACCGTCGTGCTGTCAGTGAAATGACTGTCATTAAATCCTCTCAGGCCACAAACAGATTTACCTTCACTGCTCATATGATGGAATGCTAGGATCTCCATAGGTGTCAGTTTTTGCAGCAGCCGACAAAAGCAGATGCTTGACAGGTTGACAAGCGTGAATTTTTCAGTCAATCCACTGGGTTTTGTCAATAGGTAGAGAACTTCCAAAAAACCCATATTTCTGGAACCCCATTTCTGGAAATAGACTTTTATTACCACCGCCAAGAAGGTTAGGTTTTTTGCCAGAGTGTGTTTGTCTGTTAGCAGGATAATTCAAAAAGTGATGGACGGATCTTGATTAAATTTACAGGGTAGGTTGGGAATGGGGATATCTGGAGATGATTAGATTTTGGTGGTGATCTGAGGAGGGGGGTGGGGGGGGGGGGGTGGTCTCCAGAGATTCTGGATCACTTTGACATGTATTCTCCATTTACCGCAAAGTAAAATTTCAAAGTGGTCCAGAATCCAGGATCTCTTCCGGATCACCACCCAAATGTAATCATTTGTTCCTTGTGACACTCCCAACACATTCTGTCTAATCTGTCCATAAGTTTATGAGTTATCTTGATCCCCTCCCCCCGGACCACCACCAAAAACTAATAATTTCCAGATTTCCCCATTCTCAACCTACCCTGTAAATTTCATCAAGATCCATTTTGAGTTACTTTGCTAACTAACAGACAGACAAACTCTGGCAAAAACATAACCTCCTTGGCGGAGGTAATGATAATGATGGATTCGATTTCTATACTGCTTTTCAAGGCACCCAAAGTGCTTTACATTAATGATATATTATTCATTCACTCTCACATGCTCCCTCTGGTGGTGGTAAACTACATATGTATCCACAGTTGCATGGCAGTCATTACGGTCCCTCCAACCACCACCGAACATTCATACACCAGTGTGATTGACACTGGAGGCAAGGACAGAATGGGACTTGAACCACCAACCCTTCGGTTACTGGATGACCCATTCTACCAACTACCCCAATATAACTTGTGCATAAAAAAATCTTACCTAATGGAAAAATTATAATGTTGCCTTTTTTTTGTTGTTGTTGATTATTTTGTTTATAAAAATAAACAAAATAATAAAGACAATTTGAAATCGTACTATATTTTTCTGCAACTTTGTTCAGTTTGTGTCTTACTTTTCTCATGTTAAGTGTTATTTTGTTAATTTATTGTAAAAAAATGTTTTATTATTATTACTTTGGCTGTTTTTGTTCATTTTGTTGCTTATTTTATTCTTTTTTTTCTTTTAGCAGTTCCACAGTCTAAGTCTTAGCAGTTAAAGGGTTAAACCTGTGTAAGGAGTTCATCACTAATGTTTCATCACATCCATAAAACTCGGGTGATAACCTAAGTATCATCAATCCATTAGTGTTTCTGTGATTACAATTAAATCAAAGCTTAATCTTTCAGAATTAAATAAGCACCAGAACACATAGATTTGGCCAGACATCTATGATGTCATACCGTAGAGAAAACACTAACTCAGATCTCACCGTGAACTCAGACGACACTGATCTTTCAGTGAACGTCTGGTTATGAGAGAAAAATGTGTTTTGGTGAGCTGCTGTTGGATCTAAAGCGAGACAGTTGACAGCAGCTGTAAATAAAGAAAAGAAGAGGAGAACTGTGGGCAGAGGCAGCTAAAGAAAGACACTTTACAACCTGCACGTAAAACACTGCTGTTCTGATCCCCATAGAAATATGCAGCAGTGACATGCTTATGTTTCAGTGGAAGTTTGGAGGAGGCTTTTGTGCTTAAATAATGCAGACTGACAATTCACTATGTATGAAATAATGATATGTTTTTGGGAGTTTTTGACACGTTAACTCCACTATACATGATTCACAACAGCTTATTATTACACTGAAAAGTACTATACTATAGGCCTACCTCAGCTTAATATACACAAAGAACTGTATACTAATATATATATATATACATATATATATATATATATATATATATATATATGGCATTAACAACTTCATTTTTTTTCAAGTCGACTTTTCCATCAAAAAGGGGTCGTGATCACATTGTTAGTGGAGGAACAGCACAGACACACGGCTAAAAAAAAAGCCAAAAACAAAGAACACTGACACACGTCTGTCCAGCAATGAGCAATTTGTATTAAAGTTCACTGCAACATAACAATGTCCACTGACAAGACACAAGCATCACCATTTTAACTCTAACAAAACAAAAGTCTGACGTCTGGATTATGCCCCCAGCGACCGCCTGTGACCCGAGTGAGGATAAAGCGGGTTCAGATGACGAGACCATTCGTTGACGTCATATAACGTCAAAACATGACATCATCGAGCCTATCGGTGTTATCTCATCTGATGTCCGAAGGTAAAACTAAGTGAATGCAAAAAAAAAACTGTGTGATACTATCGTGTCTGGATTCTGAGATATCACCACTTATGTGTTGACCTTAACTGTGAACTTAAGCTTTGACCTTTATTGCTCAAAATGTAATGGTGTCTCCCTTGATGAATTATTAATCATCTCTGAAAGTTTCATCAAAATCCGTCCATAGCTTTTTGAGTTATCTTGCTAACAAACAAACTAACTAACTAATAGACAAACAAACACACAGTAAAAATCAACTTTTTTTTTTTTTTAAAAAAGGCCTCATGAACCTTAAAGCTACGGTTCTCAAACTGGGGTCCACGGACCCCTAGGGGGACGTGGCGCATGTCCAGGGGGTACGCAAAATTATTCACGGTTTTGTTTTATTTTTTTTATTTTATTTTATTTATTTTTGCTGTTTTATTTTGAAATGCGGAAGTTTTATTTTGTAGCGAGCGGGCGGAAGTAACCGCGCTGTTTGACGCTAGCTTGACTAAATTGAGACGGAGCGAGTCACAGGCTATTTTTAGCCACCCTGCAGCGAACAAGTTCCTCAAGAAGTGGTAAAGGAAATGACAATGAAAATGACAATGACAAAAACAAACGACCTAACCCTAAAAAGAGAAAGTACATTGATAGTTATATTGAGTTTGACAAGCTCATCCCTCTCACTAAGTCTCTGTCTGTCTGTCTGTCTGTCACACACACGGTTTTGTGTGTCTTTTGTTCCGTTTCTTATTTTAAAATTATTTAAAATTGTTGTTTCTGAAGTGCTCATTTATATTATAATACCTGAAAATGTTGCTGGTTTGCACAAAAGCACTATTAAAAAAGGTTATCATTGTTTCATAATAATCATTGTTGAAGTGGTTTTTTATCATTTTCAGTATCGTGAGGATGAGGGGGGACATGGAAAAATTTCACCCCTCCAAGGGGGACCTGGGCCAAAAAAGTTTGAGAACCCCTGCCTTAAAGGACCCAAACAAGAACAAACAAATGGATATACTTATCTCATATGTTTAGTGACTTTAAACCATTGGTTCCATTAATACATGTAAATATTTCAAGTAAAATGCAGTTTTTCTATTGTTATTAGATTCGACCCATTTAACATTCAGAGGATCTGTAGTGAACAAGGAAACACTGTCATCATCTGCAACACTGATTTACCAGAAAAAAAAAACAAAAAAACCCATGGAGTTTGACAAATGACACTGGCAGCAGATTAATGGTTCTCATGTTCAGAAAATGATATATTTTTGCTGAAAGACTATTTATTCCCCTCTATTCTCTCTCTCTTTTAATATAACAACGTTTGAATTCTGACATGATCATTTAATTAAATGTAGGGAACAAAAAAAGAAAAATGCAAGGGATAATAATATAAATCATAATAAATCCCTTAGGGAATGTTAAATGAAGAGAAATAATAAAAAAATGGTTTAAGGTCTAAGGGTTAAGGATATTTTATCTGGGATGAACAGTTTATTTAGTTATTTATTATGTTTTAATCTATTTATTTTTAGGTTTTATAATGTTGTGTTATGTTTATTTTATTGTACAGCCCTTTGGAACCCTTGTGATTTGGAAGAAGAAAATGGTGAAACTATACATTAGTGCATTATAGAAAACATTGCATTATAAAAGACCTCTCTGTTGAAATTCACTCTTTGTGTTTTTAACCCTTTAACGTCTGATGCGTCGGCGCCAAAACATTCTGAATGGATGCTTTAGTTTAAATACTCTTTTTTTTTTTTTTTTTACTATGTTTTTACTGAGATTAGTCACTGGAACTGAAGTATAGAGATAAACGTGTCGAAAGCAACTGATTTAGCAAAAATCTAAATTAAAAACTAAAACCACTGGAACCAAATTACAATATTCTTTCTTTCTTTCTCTCCCTTATTTTTTATTATTTTATTTAATACCAAAAATTAAGTTAAAAAAAAAAAAATCAACAACAACAATTTTTTTTTTTTTTACCAAAACAAAAACAGAAATAATAACCAGTATTGTAATTGTAGTGTTGGTTCTTTTTTTTTAATTTGCTTTTTTTTTTCTAAATCAGTTGCTTTTTGTCACCTGTTTATTTACATATACAGTAGTACCTCAACTTATGAAAGACCAGCTAACGAATATTGCAAGTAACCAAAAACCATTTTTTGTCTTTGAATACAAAAGAAAATGTAATTTACTAAACAAAAACCCCAAGACATAAATATGTATATTACTGTACATAACTACGTAATGTATGTACTCTATGTAGCATCCCATTGGCTACAAGGAAGCTACCCATGATGCTATTCGTGACCCTTTTACCTTCATTCATTACAAATTTACTATTGTTTCGTGAGTTTTCCGAGTATGCTCATTAAAACTTTATTACAGTACGTATCAGTTATTCATCATAAGCCCAAAGAAAGTCATTCCCAGCACGAAAGAAAAGAAGAAGTGGGCTGTGTTATCAATAGAAGAGAAACTTTTAAGAAGAGAGATTTTTATTCAATCTTTCTTTAACCAGGAAATGGTCCTATTGAGTTACAGTAACTCTTCTGCAAGGTTGTCCTGGCCAAGAAGACGGTCCAAAGGTTTCTTTAAAATACAACATAATTGACAAGACAAGCCACAACAATATCACATTTAAACAGACATCAATTATGTCAGCCTATGTATACAGTTAAAATACAGACAGCAAAACAACAAAATGGGATTAAAAGCAAATATTAAACACATTTAAAAAACTAACAAATTCTTCTTCTTCTTGTTATTATTATTATTATTATTATTATTATTATTATTATTATTATTATTATTATTTAAAGCAGTTGTAGTGCTCAGTCACTACTGGTCTTAAAAGACCTTTAAAATAATGTATGGTTGGCAGAATTGAAAGATTTAAAGTGGTTTGAAGAGAAGGCAGTTTTACCAAGTTCTCTTCATGTTTGTGGAGCATATGAAAGTATTTTTCCTGATGACCTTGTGTGGTAAGCATGTTGAAAATGTACAAAGGTAATTTACCCATTAGGGCTTTAGCAATGAAACTCAATGCATGAATTTTTCTTCGGCGGTAGAGGGAGGACTATTGTACAGTTTCATACAGAGTGCAGTGATGAGTCTGAGCTGATGAAACACAGGGCAGAGTGGTACAACATATCCAGTTTTTTTTTTTTTTTTTAAGCAAGAATCAACTGGAATGCATATACACTGTGTCCCCATAGTCAAGCACTGACACGAATGTACTCTGAACTAACCTTGTTCTTGCACTATAGGGAAAGTGCCTCCTCATTCTAAAGGAAAAAACAACAACTTTGGTCTCAGTTTCTTACAGAGGCTAAATAAGAACACCAAGAGTCATCTTGTCATCTAACCAGATTCCTAAAAACATGTAGAATTATATTTTTTCTATTACAGTGCCATCTAGTGTTGATATAGCGATGTTAGCTGGGTAACGTGATTGTGTAAAATACATTCATTTTGATTCTTAGCATTCAGTACCGACTTTAAATCAATAAGAAACGTTTGCTCACGATTAAAATCAGACTGCAATTGTACAAATGCATCATTCACTTACTGTATGAGGCTGTAGTGTACAAAACAGTGTCATCTGCATAAAGATGCACCTTTGTTTGCTTTAAATCCCTACTTAAATAGAAAATAAAATTGGGCCCAAAACAGACCCTTGCGGGACACCCATTGTGACTTCTAAAGATGATGAGTTACAGTTATCAATAGCCATACGTTGTGTTCTATCACTGAGGTCATTTGAAAAGCACCTTAATACAATGTCACTAATGCCTATAGTTTGTAATCGCTTTAGAAGAAGGTCATGGCTCACTGTGTCAAATGCTTTGGAAAGCTCAATAAATACTGCTGCACAAGACGTCCTATTATCCAAAGCATTTAAAATGTCATTTGCGACTGAGGTTACAGCAGTGACTGTGCTGTGGCGTCGTCAGAAGCCGGACTGTATAGGATTTAAAATGGAGTTTAATTTGCTCATTTATAAAAGACTCAAACAGTTTGACCAGCACAGATAATCTAGAGATTGGACGATAATTATCTAGGACAGAAGGGTCTTTTTAAAATGGGAGGACAAATGCAGACGTCAATGATCTAGGTCAGAGGTGTCAAACTGAGGTCCTCAAGGGCCGGTTGTCCTTCATGTTTTAGATGTTCCCCTCTTCCATTACACCTGGAGCCCATTGCATCATTATCAGTCTCATTATTAACTCTTTAAATGTCAGCGCTGATGCATTCTGAATGGATGATTTAGTTTAAATATTCCGAAAAATTCTACTATTTTCCTTTTAGTTTTGTGGATGGAAAAGGTGTCACAAAGCAATTTTTTTTATTAAAAAAAAAAAAGAAAAAAATTTAAGGCAAAATTAAAACTGCTGGGACCAAATTTTAACTTTTTTTTTCTCAAAAACTTCCACACTATTTTTTTCATTTTGTAAATATGTATTTTGTTGCCGATTTTGTTTATTTTTCTACTTTTTCTTTTTTTTTAGCTTCTTGTTAATTTTTGTTTTTGCTCATTTTATTTTACTTCATTTTTTTTTACTGATTGCTAAAATCTCAGGAGTTAAAGGGTTAAACTGAATTACATGGAACAGGGAAATCTCTAAAACATGCAGGACACCGGCCCTCGAGGACTGGAGTTTGACACTTGTTATTTAGGTATAAAACCACTGTGTAAACTAAGATTAAAAATGGAGGCAATAGGACCAGTAATCACATTGGCATCAGTCTTAAGGAAATACGTTTTAATCTGGTCAGGGTCAGGTTGAGTGATATCACAAAAGAATATGATGAAACCAGTCGACCATCGGTACGATATTGAAGCAGAAGGATGCCTTAAAAGCAGCGAGCCCTTCGAAAAGCATCTGTGCGATATCGAAAAAAGAGGTCATCACTTAACGACCAGATGGAGAGACTGTTACTTATTTGGATAAAGGAGAAAGAAATTGCAGAAAATACAGTGACTGAGGTGATTGTTTCAGAAAAAGCATCCACCATATTCAGTGATCTGATGATGGAGGGTGGAGGTTTATTTTACTTTTAACATATATTTCATACAAAACTGGTGAATTGTTATATGTTTTAAAGGGTTTGAAAGGGTAGTATTTAGGGCTTTGGAATGAATCAGTCCTTTTACATGTAAAATGTGACCATTTATGAAAAATTCATGATACGAAAACACTTCTGGAAAGATATTAATTTCATAAGTAGACGTAGCATTGTATCAGTCCCATAAAAAAGGAAAAAAAAAAAAAAAAATTACCATTTTGGTTTTGTGTATTTCCTTGCTTATTTTGTTGATTTTTCTACATTTAATTTGGGATTTTATCAATTCTTTCTTCACTTTTGTTCCATTTGTGTCTGACTTTGCTCATGTAACTTATTATTTTGTTGGTTTATTATTCTTTTTTGTTGGTTTTTATTGATCATTTCGGCTGTTTTTGCTCATTGTGTTACTTATTTTATTATTTTTCTTTTTTTTTTTTTTCTTTTTACTGTGGAAAGTCTCAGCATTTATAAAGAGTTAAACCATTATATTACCAAAACATCATGTTGCCGTGTGTACAAAGCCAACATGCTTTTTTGTTTTTTTTTCTACTTTCTAAAATTAAGTTATACCAAACCAGTGTTGATAACTTGTCATATTTATGTGCTTCTGAATGGCTTTTATCATTCACAAGCTCTCCCAGTATGGCCATAATTGCATCGTTCCCCTTTTGTCATGTGTATGTTTTATCTGCCTATGGGGACACACAGCTCCCGACATCCATTTTGTTGCATCCCACTTGCCATTGCCTGATTGTGGGATTAAATTAAGACATAATTAAATGATGCTGTACTAAACTCACCAACCTCAGCAAAACATACTCACACAGACGCACAGGAAGGTAGCACTTGAGTGATTTCACATGTCTGCAATTAACACTTTTTCTTTTCCCCAAAGCATTTCAAAATAATGTGTCTGGCCTTCAAGAGGCATTATTGAGCTTCACGTGCAAGAAACTGTAGAGCTGTGGTTCTATGGGAGGATAAAGACTGCATACATTACCATACTTCATTCTAAATGTTATTTTAACTCCATGACAGGGGGTGCAGAAGTGTCAAAAGTACTCACATTCTGTACTTCAGTACATGTCTGGAAAAATACTGCTGTAAAAGTAGAAGTACTGATTCAATTAATTAACACTGTTAACCCAGAAATTGTTAATAAGGACATTTTCTAAGAAAGGTTTAATAAATAAATAAATAAATAAATAAAAAAATGTTGGATTACTCAAACTATTTAAGTGAAATTTACTGATAAAAAGTTCTGAGTAAATAAAACTTACAATATCAAGTTTTAACTGTTCCCTAAAAAGGTTTCAAGTTTCAAGTGCAATTGAATGTTATGCAAATAAATGGCCTATTGTTACAGTATACAGCTACTTTTTATTTGTTATGTTAAATAAAATTTGTTCATTTAAATGCTTGTATTTTGTGTTTATTCAATGTTTTCACAAATTACTATTTTAATTACATGTACGATTTTGAGTTTGATTAACTTAAAGTTACAAATTATTTTACCTTCAAATCTGTTGTAAAATCAACCCCAATAACCAGACATTCAACTGAGAATTTCAAGTACAAATAACTTGTCATTTAGTATTTTCTACTTAATAATTTATGTCCAGTACATTTAACATTAAAGTTCAACCTACTTAAACCAATTAATTAGTTTATCATTACTCAAATAATTTAAGTGCAATTACTTGCCTCAAAATGTTTAACTAATCTCTACTTATCCAGGGTTACAGTGTATTTAAGTAAAAGTAAGAAGTACAAGCCCTCAATTGGAATAAAGTAAAACTATTAAAACTCCCATAGATGAAGTAACACTTATTTAACCAGGAAAAAAAATATATAAAATTTTCAAAAGTATCCAAAAATTAAGCCTTTAACAGTGAGTTATTGTGTATTTAATGAGTTTGATCAGGTCATAGTACTTAGTTTTGTGGGTATGGACATGAAATATAAGAAAAATGGAAAAGAAAGTCACAATTGAGAAAAAAAAAAAAAATTGTTATGAGATAAAAAATTTGCATAATTATAAGATTAGTGAAAACTGTAAGATAAAAAGTCTAAATTATGAGATAAAACATCAAAATTATGACATAGTCATGAATATCAGATAAATATAATTATGAGAAAAATAGTCACAATTCAGAAATAAAAGAAAAAATATGAGTTAAAGTCACAATCAAAGTCATAATTATAATAGAGAAAGTCGCAATTTCACTTCGCTTATTCTTCGTATTGTCGCATCTGTTTAGTTTGAAAAAAGTAAGTAAGTCTATTCTGAGAATGGAAGAAATATAACATACAGATATTTATGCAAAAATGTATGGAGGAACAGTAAAAAGTTGCCGGAAAAATAAATGCTCAAGTAACGTATATATATATATATATATATATATATATATATATATATATATATATATATATATATATATATATATATACACCTAAAAAAATCAACTTAAGTAGATTAATGGAGCATTTACATTTAGGGGATGCAGCTAAAAAAACCACTAAATATTTTATTGGACGTGCCTTTCACTTACACAAGAATTTATTTTTTTATGGGTTGGAAACGCAAAAATCTTAACACACATTTCATATTGGAAATCTTTAAAACTATCTACTGTTGGGTTTCAATCTCACAGTCAAAAGCCTGTTTTGCATCTTCTCTTCTGATCATCTCTGTATAAACGTAGCCTTAGTTACTTCCTTGTCAATACCATTTGTCTTTTTGCTGGAAGAGCTGTTTGTTTTTCATGGAAAAAGTGCATCACTGCTTCCAAACTTTTGTTACTTCCAGGCGTGTGTTGATCCTAAAATGCAGAGGAGATGCTAATACTCAAGTTCAACCTTTTCCTGTTGATGTTCAGGTCAAATCTGATCATTTTACAGCTTCAAAATGCAATAAAAAAATATTCTGATTACTTCAAAGCCTCATGATACACCCTCCAAACTCGGTAGCTCATCAGAGAAAATGTCTCCTCGTGAACTTTTAAAGAATCAGAAGAAACAATTTACTGTTATAGTAGCAAGATCCTGTTTGTTCATTTATTGTTGCTAACATGCAAAATGTTAGATTACACAGAAGACAGATAAAAAGTCACCCTAAGATAAAGTGTACAGCTCATTTGTGACCCACCACCACGAAACCAGGCATAAGTGTCTGGAAATCAAAACTGAGTTATCTGTGTAGATTGGTAGAGTGGAAACTAAGGTTTAAGATGGTGAAAAAATTATGTTTCTATCATAAGTAGAACCAAAGTTATGGTCATTTTAATATCCACAGTTGGACCTATTATGCAATTTGCATATTTTTAGATATTGTCCGTTAAGGTTTTGGACTGTTTTGGGGTAGGAAGTCTTTAGCAACACATAATAATTTGTATCCGATTGACAAAAAATATTCACAGATGTTAAAGGACACTCTGATGGACATGTCACAGAAGTTCTATATATTGTAATAATAGGACAGAATTGCAACGTATTATAATCATTTGGCTTACACCATTGGACAAGAGCATTCAATATAAGCTTTTACCTCGTACCGAACACTTGGATGTTTACGCACGGAACGGAGATCGGTTTGTTCGGCGAAAAGAGGTGGAAGTCGTCTTTGTCTTTGCTCAGCAATCCTTAAACTTTTGTCACCGCTTAAATAATTGACTCAATAAACACCTTTATTGATTGGATTTCAATGTAATGACCACAGGAACTGAACATAGAGGTGTTAAGGTACCGTTTTTTGATAAAGTGTAAACACAAATAACAAATCACCTTCCAGCCTAAATTTGGCTGTAGCTCTGAACGGCTCAGCGCGACTTATGCCTGGTTTCGTGGTGGTGGGTCACATTTATTTGTTCATTCACATTAGCTGTTTTGTGATTTTCTTGAAAACTGATAATGCAACATATACTAAATTAAACTAAAGTTTACGTTAGGGGTCACAAACATGTGGCCCGGGGGCCAAATCTGGCCCGCCAATGGTCCCAATGTGGCCCGTGGGATGAAGAACGTAATAGCTTATTAAATGACTTCATATTTTCTTCTCAGTTTTTTTTTCTTTTTGCCAATAAATGATGACAACTTCAACTTTTTGCCATTGTTTGACTGCAAAAAATATTAAATGATGAAATTCTTTTCACTATCCTGTAAAAAATGTGAATAACCTAAACAAATGCGAACAACCTAAAATGTCTAATGTTCTAAAAAATTTGACCCATTATTCTTCTTTTACTAAGAGTTCAGTGTCTCTGTAGAAGTGATTCATAATACACATGGAGGAAATGATAAATTGAGGCAGAATATCAGTAAAATTTTCCTTATGAAATGTAACCCTTTTTTTTGCATTTGGATAATTTATTAAAGTATTTTTATAATTTAATGTTGTTGGGTTTTTTTGCACCAAAATAATGACAAAAATTTGGAGGTGTCATTATTTATAGGTTATTATGTTTTCATATTACTGCTCCGGCCCATAGGAGATCTAATCAGGCTGAATGGGGCCGATGAAGAAAATGACTTTGAGACCCCTGGGTTTACATGAAAGAAACAACGTTTGCTTTTTAAGATAAGTCAGAAACAGGAAAATTATCCAGATTATTTTGAAAAGTTACACAATTACGTTAAACGTGTTAAATTCATAGATTACATCACTGTACTTTGTCTTTACTTTGGTTTATTTTTAATTTGTTGTTAAATGATAGTAGTAACCACTAACATGCTCAAACAAAGACAAAATGGCCTTTAAAAAAACCCCCAAAAAACTAAAATTGCCATTTCAGTCAACAATATCTAAAGCAGTTTATCCCGGATAAGCCCCCTTTTTTTTTTTTTTTTTTAATTATTATTATTACGGGGCTCTGAGGCAGGAATAAACCTTTAGACCACATACAATTATTTAAAGTAAAGAAATAAAGTAATACATATGAAGATGTTTTCATCAGTGTAGATGTTGGAATCTATATAGAAACATGGAATCAGCCAGAAGCTAAGCAAGCAATATCACAGACAGAGGTGGTACTGTAGCAGTACTCATATAAGGAGAATATGGTCTGAACTTCCATCCATTTAATATTACTCATCTCTTTTGTCTTGGAGACAAAGAGATGTACATTACTTCACTGAAATGAAGGTACAGTTAATACGGTGTCAAAACACTGATACTTTGACAGCTTAGAAAAGAAAGACAAAAAAAAAAAAATATATATATATATATATATATATATATATATACATACCGAGAACAGACAAAACCTCAGTATCAATCAAAGATCATGGTGTCAAACCATTTACTGGGTGTGAATAGAACTGTGGTTCTGTCTTCTATATCACACAAGCAATTTAGCTATTCATCTTGAGAGAAATGGGAACGACATGTGAATGGTATGTCAGTATATCAGCATTAAACAAAAAAAAATAAATAAAAAAAACAATATAACCTCCTGACACCCAATGCATTTTTGTCCTCTGTAGAAGACAAAACTTAGATCGTTTTCTTAAAGGATATATATTTTGCTTTTTTAAAATGGAATCATGCATTTTAAAACATGTCCCTGTAGTCTACATAAACTGCAAACGCTATGCTTGGGTCTGAATTATTCATTAATTAATGCAACTCCACAGGTCCATCTTCAACTCTATTTCTGACTCATCCAACCACAAAAGGTCATTTTGAGCGTTGGCCCTTTAAATGCAAATGAGCCACTTCATGCCCCACCTCCTCCAGGTTGTTGACTGTGCTGCTCTGTCCTGTTCAGCCACTTGTGTTTGTTAATACGACCAACAACTGAACATTTTTTTTAGGTAATCGGCTCGAGGTTTGGACATATTTTTGTTTTATTTTACTGCAACTGCTGCTGCTGACTAGTGATTTAAATGTACTTGGAAATTTTAATTATTGTCTTATTATTACTGGGATCTGAGTTTACATGCCACCAAGAGAAATTTGAATTATTGTTCACATTGACACAATGTGGCGCTACACACCCATTCACATTAGCATGCTTCCAGTTAAATGGAAGCATGCTATATAGATCTGTTCCACCTTCATGGTTCTCAAAGCACTTTACATTTTATTTAAGCTTTATTCATCCAGGCATTAATTACACAGATATTAAGAACACATTCTTATTTACAATAACTCAAGAGACCAGAGTCACTTTAGGGCATAGGAGTCAAACTCCAGTCCTCGAGGGCCGGTGTCCTGCATGTTTTAGATATTTCCCTTTACCACATGATTCAGTTTAACCCTTTAACTCCTGAAACTTTAGCAGTTCCACAGTAAAAAGCATTAAAATAACCAACAAATTGAACCAAAAATGGCCAAAGTCATCAATAAAATGAACAAAAATAAATAAGAAACTGACAAAATAATTCGTAACATGAAGCAAGTAAGACAGAAATGGAGCAAAAGAAAAAACATGATAAAATCAAAAGCAACAAAATGAACAAAAACGAATAAATATTTACAAAATTACAAATAACATGGGAAAATTTGCAACCCCCCCACCCCCCAAAAAAAAGTACAAAAAAGAGAACTAGTATTGAAATTTGGTCCCAGCAGTTTTAATTTTTTCCTTTTTCTAAATCAGTTGCCTTTTGACAGAGTAAAAAAATTTAAATAAAAAAATAAAAAAGAAAGTTACATTTTTTTTTTTTTATATTTACACTAAACCATCCATTCAGAAAGCATCAGAGATAATAATCAGCTCCTCCTCATCATCATCTCTGCACAAGACTGATAACAATGGAATGGTTTCCAGGTGTGATTGGAAGAGGGAACCATCTAAAACATGCAGGACACCGGCCCTCGAGGACTGGAGTTTGACACCTCTGCTTTAGGGGAAAAAGGTAGAGGGCTGCAAACTAAAAACCTATAAAAATATTAACATACTATTATTATTTATTTACAGAGCAAAACTGTCATCGAACAAAACCCCACACCTCATAACTGCTTGGAACTACTTTATCTCAATGCGCGTTGTCACTGCTGTGCACGTAGCAGCCGCAAAAACTGCTGAACAACTGATGAAAGTAGTTTTCTAAGGCGCACAGCTGTTAGCAGTGACGACATGCATTCATCACTATTTTAATGTTTGTTCTGTGACAGTTTTCTTCACTCAGTCAAACACATATTGTTTTGAGTAGAAACACATTTTACTTTTGTGACCCCAGGAAACCTGCCGGGACTACTTTCACTTCGACCATAACTCAATCACAGGACACTGTCGGTGGTAAGTCACTGTCACTGTGGGTACACTAAAGTAAAGATGGTGAACTCATACAAATTCATGTGAAAAATAGTGAACTATCCCTTTAAGTGCAGAATGGGAGTACGTTACCACCTGTGTCCTTATCATTGTAGCAATTATCATTATGAAATGTAGTGGAACAATAAACACAAAAGACAGGTTTAGACATTTTAATAGGAATCTTTATGAGAGCCTCAACTTCCCATCAACCCTAGTAGTGCACTTGTAGTGGTGTGGTATATTAAATGTTTTGGCAGTGTAATAATTGAATGCATAATAAATCTATTGAAGACATTGGAGATGGTAGGATCCTAGTTGTATTTTTGTTCAGTGTTTCTTCAGGCTTGCATTGGCATTATTTAATGTGGACAGCAGTTTCTGTGGTGCACACAATTTACATTTTACCTCAATATTTTCAGCATATTTTATCCTCACGAAGCTGAAATAATGATAATATTCCCATGATGCAAAGGAAATGTTGGTGTTGTTGTCGATTTCTACGATCATGTTTGTTTGCATGTGTGTGTGTGTGTGTGTGTGTGTGTGTGTGTGTTCATTTGGAATGGTATATATGGTGTATTTCTACATAAAGCAAAAAGGCCCATTCAAGTTTGTCTCCAATTGGCGTAGACTGACATTTAACCATAGATTAACCCTTTTGTTGTGTTACATGTCAAATTAACCGTTTTAAAGTTTGAACATCTAGGAAAAATACTAAAAAGTATTGTTTTTTTTTCAGTGTGAAACTTTTACGTTCCATATTTAGTGTAATTTTTATATCACATAGCTACTGTTCAGGTCAATTTGACCCAGCAGTCAAACTGGAGGTAAAAGGGTGTCAGAAACAGTGAGATATATTATATTATATTATATTATATTATATTATATTATATTATATTATATTATATTATACTATATTATATTATATTATATTATATTATATTATATTATATTATATATGTTTTCAATGTTATGTTTTATATAATGGTCTTTCAAAAGTAAGAAAGTGGTGAAACATTCATTAAAAAAAATAAACATGCATTTATTTATTTATTTGTTTACAAAAAAAGTGATACATTTTGTGCCTAATGCTTAGATCTATCTAATAAATCAATCAGAATTGAAATATGTTGAGAATTGAGGGAGTGATTTTAGTGAATTGTGGACGACTACGGACGGAGCGTGATGGCAATAGCTCATTGCGACTTTGTCCGGATGAGCTAACAATCTGTATAATAAAGATTAAATGTAACCTTTACACTTCCTTGACATGTTTTCTATTAAATAAACCATAGTCAAGCTTAACATTTTTATTAATTATTTATTATTTGTTGATTCTGTCATTGACATGTACTTATTCATCATTACAAGTGAATCAGGTGTATGTACAATAACACATAATAGATATAATTTCATATTTCTTGTCAACTTTTAACTATTATTTCTTTTATTGTAATATGAAAACATGGTGGGCTTCACTATTAGGCTTAGTAAGATTTCTGGGGGAAACCCTGGTAATTACCTGTTACAGGTAAGGAACACCATTGCACTAAATATTGATAGACTAGTTAGTAATGGAATTAGTAATGATATATTAACAGTGATCGTTAGGATTTTTTTTGGTTTTCAGATATATTTTGGATAATTAAACATGCAGAGGGTCAAATTGACCCATTGAACCATTGATGTCCCTGACAAATAAACAGAACAGGAGGGTTGGCCAATCATGGTTTGTACTGTGTTTGTGTTGCAGTACACCTCACAATGTGCTTTTACTCTTTTGGGTAATTGTGTATTTAAGCCATTTTCTTAACGTTAAAGGTATATTTTTCATGACTCACCCTGAAGTCGGAGGTGGTTATGAAACCATAATCCAATCAAATGCAAAACAAGGTCGATGAGTTCATGGTCTAAAACCCACACTGAGCTTTAGCTTATTAGAAAAGAGGCATCATCGTACAACGCCTGTGTTTGGACTTCAGCTAGTTTTAACTTATGTATTCACTTAACCCTCCTGAACTCTCTGTGATGAATTATGCAAGGTTTGTGTAGAGGTGAAAAGTCCAGTAGCTTTGTCCAAACTGCTGCTGGATTTTGTCCTCCAATCGCTCCTGAAGGATTCGCTATAAAAAGCTTTTGCAATTCAACTCCACTGATTCATTCGGAGCTTCCTTTCCTCCCAGCACGTCAATCTCAGCCGCCATGAAAAGATGTTTGAAAAAAAAAAAAAAGTAATCAAAGAGATGGAAGGTATGAAGTAAAAAGTGATAACCCAGGCACAAAACATATATGTAGGAACATTTTTCTATGATTAAAACATATGTCTAATACTGGTGTTGGCAGTAAAGCTGTAGAAAGGTAATACATTACAGCACGTGTTCACACTTTAATTACATTTTTTTTTTTTTTTTTTTTTTTTTTTTTTTTAAAGAGGCCAGATCTGATTATATAGAGGTTACCAGGGACCAGTTGTCTCTTCTGACATTCTTTTAAAGGTCAACTTCTATCATTATTTCATTCATATTACTGTGGTCACCACCATGGTTGAATGTATTTAGCGTCAGTTCTGTGTGTTTTTTTTATTATTCGTTTTATTGAATGACTTCAGCTACAAGAAGGATGATGCTGAAATGTATGTTCTGTGTCGGTCGCTAATCTGTCCGACCGTTTTTGTTAGCACCCCACAGCTGTTATATACTCTAAAGTATCGCAGGGTTAAAAAACACATCACAATGGTATTTTTTTTGTAATATTGTGCAGCCCTAATCTGACACGTTTCATTCATATTTATACATGTTTATGTATGCGTTTTCTTTTGAAAGTGAAAATAAGAAAGAAAGAATGGATGGATGGACAGATGGAAGGAAGGAAGGAAAGAAAGAGGGAAGGAAAGAAAGAAGAAAAGAAAGAAAGAAAGAAAGAAAGAAAGAAAGAAAGAAAGAAGGAAGGAAGGAAAGAAGGAAAGAAAGAAGGAGGAAAGGAAAGAAAGAAAAAGAAGAAAAGAAGGAAAGAAAGAAAAAGAAGAAAAGAAGGAAAGAAGGAAAGAAACAAAGAAACAAAGAAAGAAACAAACAAACAAACAAAGAAAATAAGCATATGTCTCAGGTAAAAATGACCACATCAGGGAGTTAACACAAGCAGACAGGCCCAACAATCCTCTGGAACCTTCTCAGTGTGATGTGATGCTGCACAGAAGTCTGAACTGAACCACATCTGAACCATAATGCAGTGCATCTGCTGCCAGTGGAATCCAACCATGAGTCAATGACAACCTTCTTGTAAAGTACACTATGTTTTCCTTAAGTTTTGGCAGGAACTTAACTCTACACAGCTGTGAAATTGTGCATGAAATCAGACTTAAAAACAATACTATACATATAAATATAGTTGTGTAATGGTAACATTTTACATTACAGATCGCTAATGAGGTGGCAATTCTAGGCTATGGTAATTTTGATGTAATTTAATGATAATGATGCCATTGTAACCTCTTATTACAAGTAATAGATCACTAATAAGGTGGTAATTCTTCAGGGAGGCTCGGAAAAGGTAAAGTTTACAGCCACGTTTTTAATTGGACTCAATAATTCTGTTTGTGTTAACGTAATTATTCGAACACTGAAGGATGAGTGTTTAAATAATTTAAAATATAATAAACCCATGGACACATGTCTGTAAAATATGTAGTTTGTGCTTAAACAACAGAAAAGCACAGACAGTACTATGGTAACCAGTAATGGTTAGCCACATTGTTCAAGCTAACTATTATGTATCAACCTAGCAGACTTAGCTAGCAGTAGCAGCTAGGTTAGCACACAGTAAGCCAGTGTGTTAACGTTAGGTGGTACATCAGGTACATTCAATACAAATTCAGTATCTTGTAATAAATTACATAAAAATTACCTTATTAGCGATCTGTTACATATAATAAGCCATTACAAAGGCATTATTACCATGAAATTACATCAAAATTACCATATAATTATCACCTTATTAGCCATCCATAATGCAAAGTGTTACCTGTGTAATTTACTGCAGCTGTTCCCAAACAAACCACCTAATGCTTCTTTTTTAGACCCACACAAACTGAAATGCCCCATGAACTGCAGCCATATTGACAGCTTTTTTGGATGTTTTCATCATCAAAACTGTGTTAAAAATTGTGTTTTACACAGAAATGTCAAGATGTCAAGCACTGCGTGCAAGATAACATCAGTAATCACAGCAACAACCTCCCACTACTAACAGACGTAAGAAATACACAATTAAAATGCCACTGACAAAACAATTATTCTTCATCTACACAGCCTGGACAAAAAAGATATTTCTAAACCAAGATTTGCATTAATATTTTATATCCTTCTATTGCATAATCACTGCAGGGATTAATATGTTTAAGCTCTAATACATAATTTAACCCTTTAACTGGCACATTTTTTTAATTTTTTTTTTATTTCTTAGACCCATATACTGTAGACCCGGTTACAATTTAGCCTTTCTTGAGTGATTTATCCACATTTATTATAATATTAACCTGCATATTTTGCATTTTTAAAGTATATTTCTGAGCCCCCCCCCCCCCAGTCTTTACATAAAGTGATTATATCTTTAGGGGAACTGAAATTTTCAAGCAAATGAACTGTACCATAAAATGACAGTGTATCTCTATTACAAGGGTACATCTCTAGAATAATCTAGACCAAAATCTTCAATTTCTTCTTCAATTTCTGAATAAAAAAAAAAACAAAAAAAAAATCTTGGATAATAACAAAATATAGAAAATTATCTGAATGTCTTATTCAGTAATAATGTAGATAAATAAAATAAAATAAGATATTGTAATAAATTCACACAGACGATCATGATTAGGAGATATTATCACATCTATTAAATACTGTATTGTTTGTAAATATTTAAAGTCCATATAAATATTACAGTTTGTATTAAAATGCTTGCTTATGTAAAATGGGTTGTGTGTGAGGTGACTTAAAACATGTATGTGAATGGTTTGTGTTAATGGAAAATAGAAAAAAGTATGTTAAAACAAATTAAGCAGAATGTATTTGATTATTAATTTGTAAAAAGTGGGCGGGGCCTATAGGTTATATTTCTTCCCACTCCTTTTCAAATGCTGAAAAATTGTGTGGACCATGTTGTATGGTGGTTTATTTTTAGATGATTTAATGTGCTTGAAATAAAATTAAAGTAGCACAAATATTTAATTCCATGATCATGTAGATTCTCATTAGAATATCTACATTAATTCAAATTCAAGGGTTATTACATTAAAAAACAATATGGGGGTAAAATTGACGAAATAACTGAAGGTAAAAAAAAAACGCAAAACATTTTCATCTAGTATCATTGAGCAAAAAATTTCAAATAAATAAATAAATAAGCAAAAGTAAGTGTGAAGAGATTAAGTCGGTAAATAATATACATAGAATACACTAATTAAGCAGAAAAAAAAAAGCTTTGTGTTGAAATCTACACGAAATGGAATAGACTTATGTGTGTTACACCCAAACAGGTCTGAATAGCAGCACATTTTTCTTTGCAGATGACACTGAAATATTCCACATATTCCCTAATCACAATGCCAAGATTTATCAAGACCAGATTGTGCAGTATAGTGGATCCATTTAGAATCACTGGGATGTGATGGACTTCACACTACAGTCCAACTCTCCATTATCAAAACAGGATCTTGGCCACAAATCAATGCAACTCTGCATGAAAATAAATGTTGTGACATTTATTTAGACACTGCATTAGCGTGGCGTGGCATAAATGATGTCCCAGTGAATGTGTTCTGTAATAAAAGCTAAGGACGGTCAAAGGAAATACTGTATGTCCTTTTTGTTCTTCTCAGTTTTCCAGCTCTCTGTGATTAGACGCACAAATGTGTGATGTGATCGTTGCTATAGAGAGGATAAGATACAGGTTACCGTATCTAACCGCCTTCATATGTAATTTGGGTCAGAGCCAAAAAACAACAATGGAAATGATGAAACAGCAAAATGTGCTGTATTCAAAGCTAATGGCGGTACAAAATATTCATAGCATTATTAATGTATTTCGCTGTGGTGTAGTGATCCCTGGAGAAGAGGGTATACTGTCAACTTTTGCCTTTTTGTTCTTTTTTCTTACATGTAAAACAACTTAAATTAGTTCTTAGTTTTTATGGATTTTATGTCTTACTGGTCACACAAGCGGCTGCATGACTGCAAATGTATTAAACATGAAGCCAACATGGGATAAGATTAGCCTTTCATAATGTTAGCCTTTTATAATGTTAGCCTTTCATAACTTTAGCTTTTCATAATGTTAGCCTTTCATAACATTGGCATTTTATAAACATTAGCCATTCATAATATTAGCCTTTCATAATATTAGCCTTTCATAATGTTAGCTTTTCATAATGTTAGCCTTTCATAACTTTAGCTTTTCATAATGTTAGCCTTTCATAACATTGGCATTTTATAAACATTAGCCATTCATAATATTAGCCTTTCATAATATTAGCCTTTCATAATGTTAGCTTTTCATAATGTTAGCCTTTCATAACTTTAGCTTTTCATAATGTTAGCCTTTCATAACATTGGCATTTTATAAACATTAGCCATTCATAATATTAGCCTTTCATAATATTAGCCTTTCATAATGTTAGCTTTTCATAACTTTAGCCTTTCATAATGTTAGCCTTTCATAACATTGGCCTTTTATGACATTAGCCGTTCATAAGGTTAGCCTTTCATAATGTTAGCTTTTCCTAATGTTAGCCTTTCATAACCTTAGCCATTATTTTACATATTTAAAATCTTAAATTGTTAAATGATTACTTCTTTATTATTCATTAATTTAATAATATGTTATTTTACCATAATGATGTTATAGTTTAAACAACACCACATTGTCAATTTACAGTTTTATTTTCTCAGAACAATAAACATTTGGGATGGGAAGATTATCCGATAGCTACATATCGATACACCAACATGCACATACACGATCCTAGTGCATCAGTAAAGAACCTGCGAGTTAATGAAACGTTTGGAAATATCTCTGCATCCTCAGATTCTTACATAATCCATTCAGACATTGATGCAGCCATTTATGATGTAGTACAATAGTAATTTCAGGCAATTATTTTCATTCATTATTAGACATATAGAGCAGATTATTCCATCTTTAAAGAACTTTTGTCTCTTGCAGTCCCCACAAAATCCATAAACATGAGGTATTTGAACAAGAAGTAAATAACATTAATAATAACAGAACATATAATTTGCTTTTGTGTTGAACTGTAGCGTACCGACATAATTTTTGTTGAGTTAATTGCTGGACAGGTTTAGAATGTTTAATGTACTGAATCCTGCTTAACCCCCAGGTTTTAATGGAGGTCATGAATTATATAATCAGATTATAATTAAACTAGATAATAAATATTTATGATGATAAAATGAAAATTATTAATCATTGCTAATCATGTTCCAAAGTGTTTCATAAAAAGAGTGAAAATGTATAAATGTGAAATTAAACCTCAGATAAGGTGGAATGAAAGGTGCCTGTATTATGTAACAGAATTGTAATGTCATGTTATTGTGCAACTGATACTTCTTGAAAAATACATAACGGAAAAAAAAAAGTGTACTAAAGCATTGGGTATTTATAGCATTTGCATGTTACAAGGGTAGAAACAACTGTCCAACTGTCCAATGTGGGGGACATGGAGCAGAACATTTCACTCTATGGGTGTTAATCACCCCCCAAAAAGAGGTATTTTCAAAAAGCAAAGCCAACCTGTAATGAAATCAAACTTATCTTCAAAGCAACAATCATCTACAGCATTGTTCTCCGACAGGTTTAACTAATTTGACTAATAAATTAAAAAATACATTAAAAAAGTTAATAAATATTGAACAGACATAATAACCTAAATAATAATAATAATAATAATAATAATAATAATAATAATAATAATAATAATAATAATGGATTGGATTTATATAGCACTTTTTTGGCCACTCAAAGCGCTTCACATTATTGATCCATTATTCATTCACTCTCACATGCTCCCTCTGGTGGTGGTAAACTACATATGTAGCCACAGCTGCCCTGGAGCAGACTGACAGAAGTGTAGCAGCCATTTTGTGCCTACGGCTCTACATTCATACACCAGTATGAGTGACACTGGAGGCAAGGAAGGTGATGTGTCTTGCCCAAGGACACAATGGACCAACTAGAACAGAGCAGGATTTAAACCACCAACCCTTGAGTTACTGGACGACCTACACTACCAACTGAGCCATGGCCGCCCCAACATGAACATAAACCCCCCTCTTGAATACCTGCACATAAAATGCAACACAATGAGTAAAATGTCCAGCACCCACAATGCAATGCACTAGCACCAATTCTCTGTAGAGTTGAATTTACAACTGCTTCTGTGCAAAACTTTACACTGACTTTTAACTCTGGTGTTAGAGCTGCTTTACTCTCCATAGAACTAGGATAAAATAATAAAACTGAAATATTGACACTACTTTTTTTTTTTTTTTTTTTTAACTATGTATGAACTTTAATCATCGTCAACTCACCCTATGTTTTTTTTTTTAACATGTTACTTTTTATTTATATTAATTATTAGAAATGTCAAGCGACCCCATTTGAATTCCAGGTGACCCCGCATGGTGTTACGACCCCAGGGTTGAAAAACACTGGCTAACAATAAAGAAGCTTATCCTTGAGTTTAAAGCAAACCTAAAGCTGAGGATTACGCTGCAATAAAACCTCAGCAGGTTGAAGTATTACAATGTCAGCATAAGTGAGGTATGAGACTTCCCAGAAGATTCCCTCATGTCCTGAACTCAGACAATATGACAAGACGTTATTTCAGGTGACACGTATGGGTTTCGCAGATTGTGAGTGATTGTTTTTACCTGCATATGAGACATGACTACATCACTGTGTGAGATATTAATCTTCTGAAATGCTTTGGGGAACCCCTGAGGGACAATGAGCAAATTACTCCGTAGCTCTTCTTCATCCTTTGTATAAGTAAAGCTCATCAAATTAAAGCTGGCAGCCTGCACTCATCACCTTCACTGTGACTTGCGTCTCCACTTTCAAAGCCATATTTCTTTGGAAACAGAATATCAAATGATAGGGAATAGTTATGACCCTACATTACGGATGGAAGGTTTGTTTAAAGCCTGGAGCGGTGAGGTCAAACGTAGCATTTATACACACAATTTGAGAAACTGTCCCATATCAAGCTTGAAAGGAATATTCAAGGACACTTTAAGGAATGAAGCCAGAGGGCAGCATGGCTAAAAACATCACTGAAAGTGGTTCCTCATCATGTCGTAACTCCGTTTAGTTTATTCTAAGAGCTTTTCATCCAAATCTGTCCACCCTTAAGTGTTGTGAAATGAAATCTGCTGCCAATATGACACAGATTCTCCCACAAAACTCCAAAAATCGGTGTTATTAGTCAGTGATGGTCATTAAATTCAGATCATTAAAAAAAAAAAAAAAATCGGGTCATTTGATGTTTGAGAAATAACCTGGTAAATACGCTTCATTAACTGAATGTCTGTGAAGGTGACATACAACGTGGTCAGTATCCTATGGTATGGAGGGAGCAAGAGAGAAAGTCAAGTTAGGAGAGTGGAAGCTCCGGAAACATACAAACAAAAAAGTAAGGTTTGGGACACATTCACTGAGATTGTTAACAATGATCAGTGCCTCCCAGTGTTTTCTTTTCCATGGAAACCGGGTTCAAATGTCTCTTTGGGTGTTACAGGTCGTCGACCCCAATGGCATCAGATTTTAACATGGAAATAAATACAGGTATGTGAGTAAGGTTGTTTGATGTTCATGAAGACCATTGATTACATTTTAAAAGTGCGGGCTGAGAAGCAGGTCAGGTCTGTTCTTTTCAAATATATTTATTGTGGTTCGAGCTGTTGGGCGGTTTAGTTAAAAAGCGTCGGTTGCGGGTCGACCCGTGCGTCACTGTTACTAGTGATTCATTTTGGTGCCATGTATGTTTAAGCAAAAGCTGCACAATAGTACACTTTACTAACTCATGTATAACCAGAGGTAGAAAAAGTACTAAGAGTAGCTACGTTTACATGACGGCTTTTAATTTTCAATTATTTATTTGGAATAAAATAATTCGGAATTAAAGCCATTTCTTTCACGTTTACATGGTTGTGTTAATTCTGAATAAGATTCACATGAGAAACAGGTGTATTGTGTACTGTTCTAGTTACTTAGTCTTTAGTCTAGAAAACTAGATACTACATGTGATGTTTGCATTTATGTTTGTGATAATTAAGCAGCAGCTGGACTGAATAAACTATAGGAATTAAAAAAAATGCGACGAGACCAGGAGCATGTGCAGAATGACAGGAATAATGTTAAAGAGGAATTAACTGTTTACATGTCAGAGGAATTATTAAAATCAGAATAATCCAGTGGGTTTATTTGGAATAAAGTTGAATTTGGAATAGTCATTTTCAACTGGAATTAGGTGTTTACATGGTCATCTTAAAGTGGACTTAACTTGAATTTGGAATTAAACAGGAATAAAAACTATTATGTACTTAAGTAGACGCTACCTGCGTGGAAAAAAATAGTGCTGATTCAACTCCTTAACTTAAATAAAAGTCAAAAAGTACAGCTTCTCACTTGTAATAAAGTACAAAAGTGAAAATTATTTTTTTTGGCATGAATAAAACAATACTTATTTAACCCATAAGGACGCAGTGTGAGTTTCGAGTCACTTTCCTAATTAATTTTGCCTCAATATTTACTTTTCTCAAGTAATTTGACACCATTTATTGTCATATTATCTTTTTTATCTAGCATTTTTTCACCATAAATGATATATTTTATTTTATTTAATTCACTGATCATGTACCTGTTCATGAATAAAACTGCAGAAAACCACATTTTTCAGTTAACAAAACCTAAAAAATAAGTGTGTCCATCCACTGTCACTGATCCTTTGGGCTTTACTGGTGAATTAATTTTGTAGAAGATGACAGTGTATGGAATTTTCAGGAAATTTTGTTACTGGCACAAGGAAACAATTATTACATTGTGTTGGTGATTGGGGCATGTGCATGAATTGCATTCACAGTTTGTAGAAGTGGAAGTGAAATGTATTGCTCATTTAAACTGGTCTACAAGAGAATAGGTTTTAGTCCAAAGGAATATTGGTCTCACATCTACTTCCAAACACTGTCTGCACATTATGATCCATTCACTTTACAGGTTCTTTCAAGTGGAATATTTACTTATCTATTGTATACATGTACATAAACCACCATATATGTGGAATAACACACCATCATATATATTAAAACATGAACTAACCAGCACTAAAGTCATTTATTTTCTGCTTCATCTTCTTAAAGCATTCCTCACATTTAAGTTCTGAAGCATAAAAATTGTTGAGCAGTGTTATTAGCTAATTTTAGTGGAAGAGCAGCAGTGTTTAAATCACTATTTGATCAATGTTTACCTGACTACACATAAAATTAGTCAAGTTAGTAGAGTGTACTATAACATATATAGCAGGCGTAGACTGAACATGATGCAACTCTGTGTGTAGACTGTGACAGCAGAGGTGATGAACACAACAGAAATCTGTTATATGTCATGTTTGCGGATTCATCTTCTGCTTTAAATAAACCATTCAGTCCTGGAAATGGCTTCTGCTGCCAAAAACATAATGGAAACCTGCAATAATGTACATTAATCTAGAACATTAGGGAGAATTAAGCCATTTGGTCCAGTCCTGGATATCGTATACATCATGGTTTTTGCTGAGTGATAGACAGTGGGAGCTGTCAGGCACTGGAGAAAACAAGGTTAAATATAAGATCTATAGATTTAACCCTTTATCCGACAAGCGACTATTTTTGCTAATTTCCACATACATTACCAGACAGGCAGGACAGTGATCAATGTGGTCTACAGGGTCTGCCAGGTCCACCTCTACATGAACAGAGAGTGTACCTGCTTTGTTGGGTACCATTAAGTAATGGTACTAATGTAAGTAAGTAAATAAATAAATACATGAATAAATTAAGTGAATGAATAGAAAAATAAAATAAAAAATAAGACCAAAATGCAGACAAAAGGGAAGAAGAAAAAAGGGAAAAGAAGAAGGAAGGGAGGAAAAAAGAAAACAATAAACAACAAAAAACTCTATTTGTTACCTACTTTCCTATCTGCTCATTTGTTGTTTTTTTTTTTTTTTGTATATATGTCTATGTTTAGTACTTCAGTTATTGATTATTGGTATTGTTATTATTGTTATTGTTGTTATTTTATTTATCATCATGTTTGTACTATGCATTATATTGCTACAAGATGTATTTAGGTTGTTGAGGAAGTGAAGAAGGGGTAGGATTAAATAAGCTTATGCTTCATCCTACTCCTTTTCGGACATGTCATTGTTATTATTATTATTGCTGTATTGATTATTGTTGCACTTTCCACATGTTCGAAATAAATCATTCAAATCAAATCAAAATTAAGTAGAGATAGCCTCAATTACGACTTTTTAATTCCCCCCCCCCACACACACACACACACACACACACACACACGATTTTTCCTAAATGTCTTGTCCATATCCACAAAACTGAGTATTGTGACCTGATCAAACACATTATCTACATAACAACTCACGTTTAAAGGTCTATTTTTGGATACTTTTAAAACTTTTCTGATTTATAGACAAGGAACTGAATATTGTAACTTCATTAACCCTGATTTTCTACATTTCTACATTAAAAATCATGAAATAATCTTGTTGCATCCTCTAAATAGAAAACCTCCACCGAGGAGGTGATGAGGAATTGATATATCTGTGTAATCTCAGCTAAAAAATATATCATCTTATAATATCTGGATGTTCCAATGTTTTTAAATGATTGTGTGTGTGTTGGAATGTCTGTACACTGGGTTGACCTGAAAGGTCACATCATTCCGTGAGAAGCAGCATTCAGAACACAATGATCGGAAATACATGTGAGGACTGCCAGTAGAATGACGTAGAAATTAAAACATTTGGTCTGTTGTGAAGACTAAGGTCCACCTCACTGAGATAAAAGACAAAAACAAGAGACAGACAGGGGTGGGGGCTTTTCTTCACGCTGCTTCTCTTTCTCATCTGTGATCAGGCAATTGTCTGAAGTTACTTTTAGGACTTCTAAGGTTTGTAAGCTCAATGATTGATTACTCAATTGTTTGGATTCATGTGTCTATATTTTTATAATAAATTGTTAACCTTTCTTATTTGGTCCTGGTCCTCGTCTCAACGGTGAAATCCAAACCCAAGAAAGATAAACAACGACAGAGGTATTAAATTCAAGTCCATTTGTTTGTCTGTCTGTCCGTCTGTTAACAGGATTACACAAAACGTTCTGAATGGATTTTGATAAAATTATCAGGATGTGTTGGAGATCCAGGATCTCTTATGTATCACCACCAAAATGTAGTCATTTGTTCCTTGTGAGACTCCCAACAAAAAAGTCCATTCAGAACTTTTTGCATAATCCTGCTGAGGGTCCGACAGACAAACTAGAAAGCCACGCAGAGCATGGTAATTTCACAAATCATATGAAATCTGCCGTCTTGCTCAATCACGAATACATCATTATCAGTCATTACCATGTTAAATCAACAACACATGTTGAAAAACAGCAAATGTCTGCTGCGACGGTGCAGAAATTCAACATGGCGTTAGACCGGAAGTAGTGAGTCGATCCGGCTGAAATCCGATCTCTTTCATCCTTTTATGTGTCTGTATCGTATTTGGCCTTGTACATGTTATATGTCAGAACGATCCGTCAAGAATTGGCAACACTAGAGTGCAAACAGAGGAAATGTGCACGCAAAAAAACAGACAAACTGTTAAAGCAACATGACTTCACGATTCTCTGATTTGCGAAGGTAACAAACAAATATCCCCTAGGTGGAGGTAATAACACTAAGATAGAATTCTGAATTTAAGAGACAGAACAATATGTGCATGAATTAATTGATAAAAAAGGACAAATACCTTTTGTAAAACGAAATATAGAAATCAAATTTGATAATAATAAAAAAAACATTGTGAATATCTGGTGAAACATATTCATCATTTGACAAAAAGTGGATGTAAAAGTATTGTGGAAGTAGGTAAAGACAGCAGACAAAGGTAGTGAAGTAAAGAGTACAAGGTGCCAAAAGTATCATGAAAAAAAAAACAAAAAAACAACAAACATCTGTTGTTTTTATCCGCTCCATGATACAAAATGCAATGAAAGTTCAGCTTCAACTGAGAACAGCCTATTGTGTAAATAATTCACCAAGGTCTTGCTTCGCTTTGATACCATCTCGTCTTTTCTTCCTTTTTTTTTTTTTTTCCCTGCATCAGTTCAACATCACAAATTGACATACATAAAATCATTACATTGCAGACAGAAGCACATATCACACAGATTGCAACCAGCGAGCAACAAACATAGGTTGGAATGAAATCTGTTTTTTTTTTTTTTTTTTTTTTTTTTGTTGCTTAAGGGTGATTGGTATTGAAGACGAGGCGCATCATCTCCGATATCATCTACAGAAGAACTGCATGCCTGGAAAGGATCGAATCATGTAAATACCACACGCTCTTAAAAGACCAAACGTGCACTCATAAAAGTGCACAACATGCCTTGGAGCTGAAACATTGTCTGTCCTGAAATAAAAAAGCCCTTACAGTAAAAACAAAGCGAGCCCGACAGCATTTGCTCATGTGGATTAAAGTGTATCTTACAGTAGGATACTTGAAAGATGAAAAAAATAAATAAATAAAAAATCACACAATCACTTCATTTAGCAATATTTGCTGGAGTTTTCTGGTGACTCAAGCCACGCACCGACTTAAATTAAATGATTTATTCATTTTATTTTTTTTACAATTCCCTATGAAAAATGATAGGCTGCTTCATTTTGATGTGTTTACAAATGGTCCAGGAGTGAATGATGGGTTAATTATTACTACTGTGAAACAAGTAAACACACGGAATGGTCTTGACATGGTAGCACGTTCACCAAGGTAACTTCAGTTGCCCTCGTCTGCAGTAATTTCACAGAGGATTGTCTGCACATGCTAATTCTACCCTTTAATATTTCTCCCTCAGTTTCTGTTCTGTTTTTAATAAGCTTGAAATTAAAACGGCAGCAAACGCTGGCCCATTTTAAAGGAGAAACGATAAGGGCCAACAATGTGAAGAGAAAAAAAAAAAAAAAAAAAAACGAGTCGGGGGGTTACATCAAACAACAGCTATATCAAAGCTGAAGGTAGAGAAGCGCATGCGGTGGGTGTGATGACTGAACCAGAGGTGAATGGATGCTGCTGCTGACTCCATCACTCTGTCTTTCATACAATTATTTCATTATTATTTTAACCTTCCCACAGACAAGCATATATATATATATATATATATATATATATATATATATATATATATATATATATATATATATATATATGCTGCATTTTTGGCTTTTTTTAAGACCTTTCATACCTTGTCATATGATATACAGTCATGGAAAAAAAATATATTAGACCACCCTTGTTTTCCTTCAATTCCTTCTTTTAATGTCTGGTACAACTAAAGGTATATTAGTTTTGGACAAATACAGTACAATGATTCTGTCCATAAAAGTTAAGAATATACCAATGACTCTTATATTTCGAGTCACAGCTCTGGGAGGGAAGGGGTGCAGTTTGGTTGGTGGGAGGATCTTGCGGATGATTCAGCGAATGGCGACCTCCAACTTTTGTGTGGGTGGTGAAGCGGCTGGAATAAAGATACAGGAAGTACCTCCAAGTCTGAGGCCATTGGTTCTCAGCAGGGAAAGGGTAGAGCGGGGGGATGGGGGGGGGTGTCCTGCCTCAGGTGGAGGAGTTCAAGTACCTCTGGATCTTAGTCATGAGTGATGGAAGGATGGAGCAGGAATTCGACAAGCGGATTTGGGCGGCATCTGCAGTAATGCAGGTGTTAAACCAGTCCTTTGTGGTGAGGCTCTCCATTTACTGGTCCATCTATGTTCTGACCCTCACCTATCATGTGCTTTGGGTAATAACTGAAAGAATGAGCTCGCAGGTACAAGCGGCTACAATGAGTTTCCTTCGCAGGGTGGGGGGGGGGGGGTCTGTCTTAAAGATAGGGTGAGGAACTCCTCCAGGTCCAGAGGAGCCAGTGGAGGTGTCTTGGGCATGTAGTGAAGATGACTCCCTGGTCAGGTATTCTGGGTATGTCCGTCTGGGAGGAGGCCTCGGGGCTGACCCAGGACATGCCGGAGGGATTATATCTCTTGGCTGGCCTGGGAATGCCTCGGGATTCCCCTGGAGCAGCTGGTGGAAGTGATTGGGGAGAGGGAAGGCTAAGCGGAAGACGAGTGCGACAAATATAATGATAAACAACAAAAATAACATATAGTACTTTAGTCTCAGAGCTGATGTATATTAATTACCATGTTTTCTTGATAATAACCAAAATCACTTCAGTTCTTACATGAATATAAAAATCTAAACAATACTTTTATTCATTCACTGTTTTATTTTCTGTCTGTCTAACAAAGAAATTCCCTTAAAAGCCCATTTTTAATGTAATGACACTATTGCAAAAAAAAAAATAAAATAAAAAAATTGTTTTCATAGTATTTGATGACTATGGTTTGACATTTATTTTCAACACAATTGACTTGACGCTATTAGTTTGACACGTGCACTGTCCACACTGATGTAAGGGTCGTTTCAGTAAGGCTCCGTCTGCTGTTATGTCATCTGAAATCACGCAGACACTCCTCAGTGTTCATATTTGTGTATTTTATTGTTGTATATATAGTCATATAGTGCACTATTCCTGGCAGAGACCACCTGCAATTCCATTAAACAACCTGGGCAATAACAATAAAGCCTATTGTATTGTATCATATTGCATTCTGTTATATTCAATCCCTTTTCTGTGTCATTTATTGACCTTTCAATTCACTTTTTCAGTTTATTCCACTGTTATGTAAAAGAAACTTCACCCAAAAATACAAGACAAGTGAATGTAAATGTCATTTATCACTGGCAAAGACCATGAATATCTACACAATGCAATAATTACTACTACAGCTACTGGCTAAGTTGATATTAAATGATGCTAATTGTGTCCATTAAAAAAAATAAAGAAAAAAAATAAAGAATCCCTTATCATGTTAAGTAACACAAAGCAAATTTGTTTCCCCATTAAAATTATCATCCTTGCTACTTTGAAAGGTTTGCAGCTGTTAAAGATAACTTTCTTCTGTCTAAACTGCAATATTGCAGAAAAGTAATTTGATAGTCTACTTGTCTGAGGCAATTTGGTCTTTTTGTGCGATGCTCCAGTGTATTTCAAGTTTTGAAAAATAAATTACCCCCCCTTCCCCCCCCCCCCTTTCAACTTTTCACTGTAGGCAATATTGATATTCATGTGGGGGAAGCTTGGAAGAATTAGTTTGACTATAGAACTCTGCAAATTATGATAAGTTTGATTGAACAATTAGATATGATTGTGGAGGTGTTTGGTCCTGCTGCTGATACTGTGTCTATATGTGGACCGTTATCCACATGGCCTCATTTATAAGAAGAACAGGATAAGAGCCTATCACTATAGTAACAACATAAACTCATCTAGTTCAAATATTTAGTATTTAGTTTAAATATGACTATAGGAATATATTATTACTACATTACTATAGGGCAATAAAGAATGTTATGTATTTACATGATATGTGCATTTTATTTATTTTTTGCTAGTATGGGAGTGTTGATGCTAATGATAGTAAGATCATTTACAAATGGTTTTGTATTCGTGTATATGAGAGTGAGAATTCAATACATTGCTATATTTGTTATTATTGTGTTATTATTAGTGATGCATTGATATTCATATAAATTATCCCGTCAATATTCTGCTGTACTTTTTATGCTCACCTTCTTTACATGTTGAAAAAAAAAGTCAGATTATTTAGAATTTAAAACTTATTCACTTTTGCATTGTCTCTAAAATTCTGGAAACCAACTAAAATATGTACATTGTAAACAAAAGAAAATGACCAGACTAGCACCTTTCTCCTAAGTGTGCTAAAAATGCACTATTACTATAACTATTACTCTTTGCATCAAAGCTATATGATATATATGTATCATGATTAATACAGATTAATACAGATAATTTTTGCATTAAAAATGCTTTCTTTACATTACAACCATGGCATTCCAAAGGGTTAAGAAAGTTATCTTTATAACATTTATTCATGTATTATTATTATTATTATTATTATTATTATTATTATTATTTATTTCTTTATAAAAAGTATTGCTGAGTATAACTCAGACTTTTTTTTTTCTTTCTATTTCTATTGAGCTATAAATAAAAACTATTTTTTTGGACATTATTCCGTAAGTGTGCATTTTTTTCACACAGATTAAGAGTATAGTGTGAGTCTTTACTTGTTCCTAGTCCATTTCGAGCATGTTTCATTTCATTCATTTTAATTCATGTGCATGACCATGTATGTATAGGTGTGTATGTGTGTATACAGTATATATATATATATATATATATATATATATATATATATATATATATATATATATATATATATATATATATATATATATATATATATATATATATGTGTGTTTTCCTTTATTTATTTATTAACCCTTTGTGTATTATTATTAATGTTTTGTTACTTCGTTTGTTTTTATGTTACTTTTCTACATATTTGAAATACATATTACAAAGAAACAAGTATCAATGGGTAGTTTTCTGAGTAAATCAGGTAAAGAAAAAAAAATATCTAATGCAGGTGGAATTAAGTTGATAAAGTTTAAATGCCACTGAAAAGAGGTGAGAGCCTCCAAATGGCATTTCTGTGTTCATCATAACACCAGGAATCAATTATTTAGTGTTTTGACATTTATCTAAGTATTAAGTCGAACCGGTTTACCCCTGACAGAGTTATGAATCTAAAACTAAATCTATGGTCCTGGATTAAAAATGCAGTACTTTCATATTTCCATAGGGCATACTGTGAGTGATAGCTGTGTCATTTTACAGGGGTGAAATGAACATACATATTTATTTCTCTATTTTCAGCAGATATAAGGAATTTGAATGAGCCTTAAAAGACATATAAAACTGGACAAAATGGGTTGAAAAGGTTAAAGTCACTATTTAGGCTGAACTCTGACAGAAATATGTGATGTCAAATCTGGTATAAACATCAGAACATTAAAGCAATAAATTACATATTGTCTCGATAAAAGGGTTAAAGATAGAGTGAGTGAGTGAGTGAGTGAGTGAGTGAGTGAGAGAGATAGTGAGAGAGTGAGTGAGTGAGTGAGTGAGTGAGTGAGTGAGTGAGTGAGTGAGTGAGTGAGTGAGTGAGTGAGTGAGTGAGTGAGTGAGTGAAACAGACAATTTCCCAGTTGTTGGATCAATAAAGTATTTCTTTTCTATAATTTTTCTTCCCATGTATTTATGAGGAACACTGATGAACAGTTATTAACAGTTATTATTATTATTACGTCTGAGCACTAACATGCAATGTAAGCGAGGACCTATTAAAACCGAAGGGTTCCGTTGTTTGTTTTATTTCTGTTGGCCTTTAACCCCAATTTTCGCCTTTTCAGTGTTTAAAAAAAATGTAGATTTTTTGACCCTGCATTCAAGACAGGCGAAAAATTTCATAATCTATAGTCGGCAAAAAAATTATAAAATTATTTCAAAAGGCTTGTTGTTGTGATTATTATTATTATTAGTAGTAGTAATAGTAGTCATCGTCGTCATCGTAGTACTATAACTTCATTTGTTTAATTTACCAACAAATAAATCACATTTATACAAAGAGTAAATGTATCAAAGTTAAATCCTTTGGTCATGAGTAAACTCAAAGAACGATTAGGATTTTATTTTTTATCAGAAATATTTCTGCCAATAGGCTACACAAATAAGCATGTAGCAAAAAAACAATATGAATGTACATAAAAAGCAAGTAAAATTACATATTTATATTTGCAAACAGCATAAAAAATAGTTTACAATGTGAATATAGTAGAAATATCAATAACAGAATGGAATAGATTGAAATTGTAGCAGTAAATAATAAAGATATATAAAATAATATACACAAGCACAGTGTAGATGTTTACACATATGTAAACAACAGCTGCACTAAATATCCAAGTCATCCAGAGCCTTAACATCCTGAAAGGTAGTATTTTTCATGCTGTGCAACACAAGTTATTATCTTGTTCAAGCAAGTTAATTATCTTGTTCCGACAAAATAATGAACTTGGTTTCACAAGATAACGGAAACTAGTTAATTGTTTTAAAGTAAATAACATGATAAGGCAGATATAGAAGATAACAGGAGACAACTTGTACAAACAGGATTAACAAAAATCACTATCTGAGCTCCGTGGTGCACAAATAATAAATACAAACAATGGCTGAGTGATTAAACATGATAAATACTGTGCAATATTATAATTAATAACTATTTGTGTCAAATGTGGATCTGAACGTCAAGCTGGAATTAAAACTGCAAAAGTATAAGAGATTAGAGGCTAGGTTTTTTTTTTTTTTTTTTTTTAAATCTATCTTTTCAGTTAGTATTTTCCTTCCAAGTCCATCCTTCCATCTGTCATCTGCTGCTTATCCCAGTCCAGGTCAGAGGGCAGCAGCCTCAGACCAGACTTCCATAACCCCCATCACCTCCTCCAGGGAGACACCAAAGCATTACTCGACTAGCAGAGATAATCCCTCCAGCATGTATAAGGTCTTCCTTGGGGTCTGATCCCAGATGGACCTGACCCCCCCCCCCCAGCATCCAGGAGCTCCTCTAAGCAGATGTCCAGGCCACCTAAAACCAGCTCCTCTGGATGTGGAGGAGCAGTGGTTCTACTCTGAGCTGCTCCAAACACATTTCCACTCTATGGTATCAGCTCTACTCGACTCTACTCAATATATCATTGACTATCATTGACGGATACTTTTTTTCTTTTAAGATGATGGAAAATTCTGAAGGCCGTCTGTCATTTTGTCCAGTTTAGCTGTCCAAAACACAGTGGGACAAAAAAAAAAAAAATGCAGTGGATGATGACGATTGTCGTCTAGCAGAAACTACAGTTACTGTATCCACAGGTTATCCACTTGTGGGGGAAAATGGGGTTGCAACACCCACACTTTTACAACCAGATGATTTCATACCCCCCCCCCACTTTTCCCTGAACTTATATATTGTAACGTCCAACTGGATCCACGAAACGGACAAACAGTTGGTCTCACCGACTTTTTATTGCAGGATAAACGGTTACAATCACAAACAATCACTGACATGATTTTACAACCATACATATTTCGAAAGTTCATCACGTCTAAAATCCATTCACACATACATACACTAACAACACCACAAATGTAATGATATTTAATCCACATCGCATTTCAAATTGGCTGCCTACAAATTTGATCTACTTATTTCCGGGTAGCCTGAACTTTGACCCGTGACATCAGCGGAGAAAGACTGCTCCGCTTTGCTCGTAAGGGAACATGGACGACATAAAACAACAACAACAGCAGCAATTTCAGCCGCAACTTGAATTTCAATAGAAAGAGGAAAAACAACAGGTGATTCAGTTGAAGAGGAAAATATTCTTCATCCATATCAATTTGATCCATAAAAGAGACGACCAGAGTTTTACGACCATTTATCATTTCTAGCACGAACCCAAAATGAGCCAAATAAACCATTTGAAAGTGGCGGTGGCGTCGTCATTAATAAAACCTGTGATTTATGACGACGTGGAATGTGACGTCATTCTGGTTACTTGCCGGATAATCTCGCAAATTACATCTCGTAACCATCATTGCGTTGCGGACTGATTTAACTTACTGGTCTGTTTACCCTAACTCCGAATCTAGTTTTTGGGGTTTTTTAATGGCTGGTTACACGTTGATAATTCAATGCTGCAGAGATACAAAAATCTGATACCAGACACTATGGGACTGGGTGCTTTTTCATTGTGGAAATGCACCAAAGCAAGCAGAAAAAGGTAGAAACGATACTAGTGGAAACATGACTTTACACTATAGTTCACACTGCAGGTCTGAAGCTAAAACCACCAATAGCAACCATAGTACCTACTGATCTAAACTGTTTAATACCTGTTGATCTACTAATCTTGTCAATTGTTAGAAAATACAGTGTTTCATCTTTTCATGATCATCAGATATAACCCATTTGGATGTTCAGAGGCTCTGTAGTTACCATGAAAACACCATCATCTTCTACAGCATTGATGGGTTTTACACCAGTAAATAACATGGAGTTGGATCAAAGACAGTCAGAGGTGCTAAAAGTACTCACACTTAGGTAGAAGTACAGTTACTTATGTGAATACTCTGGTAAAATTAGAAGTACTGATTCAACACCTTTACTTAAGTTAAAGTATAAAAGTAAATGGACTGAGCTTATATAGTACATATTATACATTCATGGTACCTAAAGCACTTTACAAATTCCTCACATTCACCCATTCACTTATTCACACACACACACATTTGTGACATGTTGGCGGAGCCAGGATTCCAACCACCAAACCTTTGATCATTGTGTAGTATTATGGGCTGTCATAATATGGATTAATGTACCAATATATTTACTGCCAACTTCCACATCTGTATTTTATAAAGGGGTGGAGTCACAGAGGCAACTGTCTGACCAGTCAGTGTTTTTAAGGGTTTATACGTCACCTTGAACCTGGGCACCACTCTGCCAGGACCAAAAAAGACCACAAACCACATTATCTCGAGAGATCACTATATTGCAACACCCCCCCTCCTACCCAGACTTGTGATTGGACATATTTCACAGCAATAGCCCCGATTCCAGACTGTTTTCTCAATTTCTAATACACTGAGGCTCATGGAACCTTTCCTTGAAGTTTAATGTTTCTTTATATTCTTACTTTTAACATCAGTTTATTCAGTTTTTAATTAATTAATGTATTTATTTTTATTTCACTGGACCTGCAACTGCCAGATAATGGGATGTTTCTTGTAAAGCAATTTGTGCCAAATGCACCGGGTATGATATAAGAATAAAGTTTGATTGATTGATTACCAAGGACATAGGATTTAGTGAGCAGATATGGGTTTTTGATGCAAAGGAGTGTTATCCAATCCTAGGAGAGGGGAGGGAAGATACTATAAAGACAGCGACACTGGACATGTGGCGTTGCATGTGTAGTCATTTGTAAATCAGGACTGATCGGTTTTCTCAACACTGAGGGAATGGTCACCGTGGAGTGATTGACAGACTCAATCCACTGTTATAATGAGCAGCAGCTGGAAACACAATTTGCTGCTCCTTGTAAAAATTGTGCGAGGAGACTATCAGGGATAATTTTTGCAATTTTGTGTGACCGCTCCAAAGCTCCTTCTCTATGTAATGAAAAAGTCCTAATCTTTTCCCTATATAATTGAAAGAGCGGAAGGTATCACTTCTAATAAAGTATGATAATGGAGACCCGGTCATGCAGCTGAGTCCTGACTGACCTTCTCACCACTGTTTTTTTTTTTTTTTTTTTTTTTTTTATCACTTGCTCTGTGGTTAAGGTTACAACATTTGGGCGGCGGGAGGGGTGGCTCAGACGTGCACTGGTGTTGGCCTTTCTTCAGTATCTGTCAGGTTTGGACCGTCGCTGTCTGAGAAATGTGTGACCCAGCTCACATTCTGCTGTGTATTACTGCCACGAACTCAGAAAAAAAATTAAAATGTTAATGCTCTTTGGGTGCCATCCTTCATATTCTGCCATGTTTTCTTCACCCTCTGAACTACAGACAGAACTGTTATATCCTTGAGAATAAAGTTATACTCAGACTATTACAAAAAAAAACAAAAACCCACAATAGTCTAACTTCATTCACTCCAGTTCCAGTTTTAACTTCATAATGCTTGAGTACAATTTTCCTTTAATCCATAATGAAATTATATATGTTGTTAATATATTGTTCATCAAACTATATTTGTGTTCATTACAATTTGACATTATCCTCTATGTCAAAACCTTTTTTTTCTTTTTTTTAACCTTCCCGTTATGTTTGTGAGGAACAGCCATGGTGCTCCTAGATCAATTTGATCCAAAAGATGTCCAAAAATACTGTTAATATATCATTATTAGTTCCATTACTAAGTATCCTATCAATATTTAGTGTAATGGTGTTCCTGACCTTTAACAGGTAATGGTTCAATTTGGTTAATTCACTTGTTTATATATATATATATATATATATATATATATATATATATATATATATATATATATATATATATAAATAAAATCCAACAGGGTTTTTTTTATGTTTTTCCACTTTATTACTTTTAAAAGACCAGCATATAAAACATAACATTGACACATAAGATGATATGTCTCAAAATTGTAAAGGAAAATATAGTCTTACCCTTTTACCTCCAGTTTGACTGCCAGGTCAAACTGACCTGAACAGTATCTATGCGATATAAACATGGAACTGATCACAAATATGGGAGATGAACCAATTTCATATTATATGTTGATTACACTCATTAAAGCAGAATAAGTATCATACTGAAAAACGTTTGTTTGTCCTAGATATTCAAACTTTAAAATGGGTCAATTAGACCGGTAACATAACAGAAGGGTTAAGTTTTATGTTCTATTTTAGGCTTTGATATATAGGCACACATGTTCTTCTGTACTGCATTATAATGTATTGTCTTAAAATGCACTTTAATTATACCACTGTAGTATGTTGCATAGATCACTGATATTTATTTACTTATGTAATGAGGATGGTGGATGACAATTAGCACTGATGCTAACTTCAATATAGTTACATATTCATGCTAAAATTAAATGTATAAATGGGGTCATTAATGTGCACTCAACTGCCTAAATAACGATATAAATAAATTAAAAAAAATTATTCAATATTGTGCTCAGAGGTTTTTATCATCATGTTTTGCCATTTTTATATTTTTCATTTACTGATCATGTAAATTTTCATGAAAGCTCAGATTGAAGTTGTGGGTTATTATATCAAAAAGAGAGAAGACTGAAGAAAAGGCGACTTTTAGAATAAAGTACATGGTTAACTGAACATAAGCCCAGTGTCTTCATCCACCGTCATAGTTTTACTGGTGAATCAATGGTGTGTAGAATATAACAGTGTTTCCATAATAACCCCAGAGCCTTTGAATGGGCAAATGGGTCATATGTGATGACCATGAAAAGATGACAAGCTGCATTTTACACCAACTAATTACATCCACTAGTGGCTGTTTGTTAACGGGTTAAAAATCCATTTTAAAAATGACAAGCTATTGGACCAAAACCAGCATGCATACTACTGAATAATAATAACAACAATAATAATAATAATAGTAATAATAATGAACAATATGCATCTTTATGCCTGGGTTAGTGTTGGGGTTATAAATGCTTTTATTAGGTAAGAAATGGGACATGATTTAGAAAATGGAGCCTCAAGTGTCATTTAAAGACATTTGTGTAACTGACATTTTATTCCTCATACTTATAGCCTGTCCTTTAACCCCCCCCCCACAATCTATTGATTCATTTTCACATTTCGAATAGAATATAAACTTTATTGTCATTGTGACACAATTAAACTACATTTTAGCAGCGTCTCTTCAGCACCATCAATAAAGATTAATCAATCATCAATAAAATACAACATCATAAAAGCACTATATCATTGAAAAAATATAGTGCGGCTAAATAACTATTTATATTTGTCTTTTTTTTTTTCTTATGTCCTTACTGCATACAGTATGTACCAGTAGAACACCCATTTACATTTGACAGTAATTATGCAAAGGGAACCCATATGTTTGTGGATCGTCTTCACATATGGCTCTATCTAATACAACAGTATGGTTTGGGAGTAGAAAAGTCTGGGTCCTGAACTGGCTCACCTCTAGTCCAGACCCTCTAAATATGATGCAGCATGACATTTTTTGGGGGGAAATCCAACACAGAAGACCTTCAGAACAGTTGGATCTAATATCTGACAACGAAGGAAGAACATTCTCCTCTTAAAACTATCAATGGGTCTCATCAGGTCTGACAGTTTTATAGACCGTTATACTGTAGGGATGGATAGTCTGGACTTCATCATAGACTAAAACCTTACTTCTGGGTCCAATTGTGGAATATTCAAAACATTGTAAAATGATGTCGTTTTTCCCAGACATGTCCCGATTTTGAGTAAAAAAAGAAAAAGAAAAAAAGGCTCTTAAAGCGACAGAATCTTTTTTTTTTCCCCTGTTTTAACGACATTACAAACACATCACCTGTATAAATTGATTATGATCAAGATGTTGAGTGTTAAGGCATGTTTCCACGACATGGTATCGATCCTACTCGACTTTACTTGATTCTACTCTGATATGAGAAACTGTTTCTTGACAGCGTTCCCATCACAGATACTATTGTACTTAGACGTCATCGTGAGGCACCGTCAAGATCGCACTGATTTTTTTCATCAGACACGAAAGACAAAAATGTCTCAACCATCCGCAACCGACCACAATGTAGCTTTGCAGATTGACATAATTTTGTTGTCGACTGAACTTAACTGTTATTACTACTTACTAACTGTTATTACTATTGATACTTACTGTTATTAGTAATAACAGTAAGTAGTAATAACAATAAAAGTAAGTAAGTAGTGATAGTATTACTACTTACTGTTATTATTACTTATCGTTATTACTATTACTACTTTCTGTTGTTAGTAATAACAGTATGTAAGTAGTAATAGTATTACCATTACTACTTACTCTTATTATTATTAATTACTGTTACTATTATTACTTACTGTTATTACTACTTACTTACCATTATTATCACTTACTTGCCATTTACTGTAACTCCAATTCTAGTTTTTTTTTTTATTGTTTTAATGGTGGGTCACATGTTGTTAACGCATTAATGCAGAGACAACTCCACCAATCACGGTCTATGCTGTCATGTTATAGGACCACTTGGAAGTAGTAATAATACTGACAGTCTAGTGAATAGCCCCCCCTAGGGATCAATAACATTCATATATATATATATATATATATATATATATATATATATATGTATGTGTGTGTGTGTGTGTGTGTGTGGACATGGTAAAAATACTGACATTCTGTACTTAAGTACAGTAGATGTACAGCTACTTGTGTGAAAAAATACACTTGTAAAAGTAGAAGTACTGTTTCAACTCCTTTACTGAAGTAAAAGTACAAAAAAAAGTACAACTTCTCAATTGTTATAAAGTATTTTTTTTTTTCCCATGGGTGAAATAATATCTTATTTAACCAGGAAAAAAAATGCAAAAATGTCATAAAGTAATAAAATAAAAGTGCATGTTTTGCTGTTGTATCTACCCATGTCATAAGTAGCAGCAGGTCCTGAAGCTGTTCATTCCAGTGGGAGAAGTAAACATATGATGACCCTCATGATTCTTTCATCGCAGTCACTGAAGTAAATATTAGATTCATTTTTCAACAACCACACCTTGAACACTAAATATTGCATTTTGCAGACAAACTGGGATTATTTTGACAAGACGAGTCAGACATCCAGCAATGCAGAAATACTGTCTCTCCCAAAGAAGACAGACAACATCTAATTAGTCTCGTGTTTATTGTTGTATTGTTTTGACACTGACGACTATTACTCTAGACAGCTAAATGATGAATTCGCTATAAATATTAGACGCTGTCAGACTGAAACTCCAACTGCACGCTTCTGTCACTGCATGATGTTAACATGCCAGGTATGTCTATTTCATGTGCATTTATAGCATCGAGACAGAGTTCAGCTTCTATAGACGGGGCGAGGAAATAAAGACAAGATGACCCTCTGGTGTACGGAGCAGGAAAACGTCATGCATGACAAATGGAGGGAATGACATGACAAGTGAAGAAGGCTTAACCCTGATCCTGACCCTGAGACTGGAGAACTAATACAGTCATGGATGGTGTGAGGCTCCGTTTGCACAGAAACTGCATCAAATCAGAACGTGTACTTTTGCTTGAGAAAAGAAAAAGTACTTATTTTAGTAAAGAGTAATTTTCTTGTTGTTAAACCATCAATCAATCAGAATAATTAAATGTCAATTGAGTTAGAACAGTAAAAAAAAGATCATAATTAACAATAAATTATGAAAACTGCAGATTTTAATGTAAAAAAAAAAAGTTAATTTACATGAAATAATTTAATTACATGAAAATATTTATATGAACAAATCATCCTTTTACAAAAACCTAAATAAATACCCAAACAAATATTAACTACCTGAAATATCGTATAAATATATGAGTATCACCTCAAATCACAATGTGTACTTCTGCTTGAGAAAAGTATTAATACTTATTTAGTAAAAACTAATTTTCTTCTAAATGTACAGTTGTAGGAAAAGTTGTTAAACCATCAAAAGTCATTAAAAAACTATAGTTATACAATCAAGTCCTAACTCCTTTGTGTGTCATGTGAATAGAACACAAAGAGAAGAAATAAAAGTATTATTTTTGTCAGTACAGGTGTCAAACATAAGGCCCAGGGGCCAAATCCGGCCCACATAAGTGTCCCATCTGGCCCGTAGGATGAATAACAATGAAGATATTAAAGGTGTAAAAAGTCAGGTTCTAGAAAATTCAGGTTCTAGAAAACAGAATAATTAAATGTCAATTGGGTCAGAAAAGTAAAAAAAAAAAAAAAGATCATAATTAACTATAAATAATGAAAACAGCAGAGTTAATGTAAAAAAGTCACATGAAATAAGTTAATTACATGAAAATCTTTATATGAACAAACCATCCTTTTACAAAAACCTAAATAAATACCTGAACAAATATTAACTACCTGAAATATCATATGAATATATGAAAATCACCCATATACATAGAACAAATTAAAATAAATTAAATTAGACATGCTCGAAAAGAAGTAGGAAGAAGGAAAAACTTATTATATTTCTCATTTTTATTTCCTATGATGTCTATGTAGCACTTCTTATTTTATATGAATATCAATACAATACTGTTAATGATAATAAATATAACAATGGAACAAATCCTCATTGTCATATTTGTTAGATTGTTATATTTGTTATTATCCATGCAGAGGTGAACCTTACAGATCCTGTAAGACCACGTTTGACCAGAGATTGTTGACTCACTGGAACCGTTACCGTCACGGTGTTGTAATGTACATGGAAATGACCAACAATAATAATTTGCCCAATAAAGTCTTGATTGCAGTCACAAGCCAATATAACAAACACAGCGTAAAGAATAAATAAAATTAAAAGGTGGTTAACAGGTTAATTAACCTTTGCGACCCAGTACTATAAGGTAGTAATAAACCTTATTATGTTTTCCTACCACTTTTCAAACACTATCAATAGTGTAATGAATTGAAATTGTGTCGCCAATTCACATTCAGAATGAAACCAGTGGGGGGAAAAAAAAGGAGGTTTGTTTAAGCTATCAGGTCACAATCTGTCTGCATTATTTCTATACACTCATTATTATTAAATATTTGACTATAGGGTACTACAGCCGACACTATGCCTACAGGTTATACGACTCAGAAATAATGCTATATGTTCAAATATTTATTACACTGATGCAATTTGCAGAGGTTAAATAAAACGCCTAACACTCCACCTCCATTAAATGGCAAATAAACCCGGTGAGAATTACACTGGCATTGTTTCTGCTGAGCCGCTGTAACTCACAGTTTCCCATTTGTTCTTGTCAGCCAAATCCCCATCGTCAGTTGACAAGTAAATTTCAGAGATATTTATCTGTGCTCACTTCTTTTCTTTGTCAGTGGTAAATGTCAAATGTGGACACATTATTAAAACAAGGCCAGACTTTTTAAGTCTATGCACATCTGTATTTAAACTAGAATTGTGTTGCGTGTCTGTGCAGGAAATTAAATTGTAAATGCATGTAGTGGTTCCAGTGTTAATCAAAGCTAAACACACATGAAACGACCTGTAGCCGTGGACTGAATGCAATCTGCATTTGTCACAGAAAAATGAGGCATTGCATTTATCAAAGGGAAGCATAACGAAGCATAACGCTCCTCATTTATAATGATTTGATTATCTCTCTGGCTGCTTCATCAGACTTATGCACCAGCGGGCTTTTTACACCGTCGCAAAGGATGAAAATGCAAACTCGCATAGGTGCTGTACAACAAATGTGCAATTAATGATACCGCGCCGAGAACATTATTTATGACTATTCAACATCCTTCACTTGTTTTGTTCTTGTACCAAAGTTCAGAGAAGCGATTTATTTTAATTGTTGTGCAGTCGAGGAGTATACTTTCGTCACCTTGCATGAACCCAGACAATGTGCTGCTAAAATTGGCTCTTAAGCTGAGTCATTGAAGGGAACGGAGGAGCTGCTGTTGCCAAACTGCACTTCAGAATGTTGCACTTCAAAACAAGTGTCAGTCCTTTTTCAGCTACAGTACACTTCAAGCACATTCACAAAGTCAGCAAAGAAGTACAGGGGAAAAAATATATATATATATAGGCTAAACATCAATGTATATGAGCTAGCACAAAGTCCTTTTCCAGTCAAAATAACACCCTTCATCAGTCCAGTGGCTGATAATTAAGTGCTTCAAATGAGACACTGTCAAAAATAGCAGCTACCAGCTAAACTGTAGCCTTAATGTGCTATCTGAGGACATAACACACAGTGGTATGGAACCATGTTTTAATGCAGCTAATCAGATGTTTTGTCACATTTTAACATACTCAAATACTAGTTATTATCGTCCTCATAGAGAGACAATATGCCAAAAAACAGTTTTTTTTTAAGTAAATATCAGTTATCTGTGCAACATACTACAGTATACAGTATAATTAAAGTGCATTTTAAGACAATACATTATAATGCAGTGCAGAAGAACACGCATGCCTATATATCAAAGCCTACAATAGAACATAAAATTTAACCCTCCTGTTATGTTATGGGTCAAAGTGACCCCATTTTAAAGTTTGAACATCTAAGAAAAAGTGTTAAAAGTATTTTTCAGCATGAAACTTCTTTTGTTAGCATTAATGAGTGTAATCAACATATAATATGAAAATGGTTCATCTCACATATTTCTGATCATCCCCTTCATGGTTATATCACATCGATACTACCTATAAGGCCTAGAGGAGTGCCAAAAGGTGATTTAAAATTACAACTCAAAACCCAAGAAACTGTTAGCTCAATACTCTATTAGCATCATTTACTGTGCAAATGTGGCCAGTAGAGCCTCAACCTTAGCTTTTGACTTATAATTTTCAAGAATTTTATTGCCATTTGTGCATAACACATCGGACCTTTTGTGTGGTCGCTCCCGGGGTCAATAAAAACAGAAACACAGAACAATCACATTTCTATAAAAGGCTAAACGTATGCACATACAGACAATATATAATATAAAACCTTATATTAAAAAAAACATCCTGTGAGAGAACTGTCAAGAAACATAAAAGACAATAAATATAAAAATACAGTAAAATAGAATGACTAAAATAGAATAAGATACAATCACTGCAATAGGGAAGAGGTAGGTATTTCACATGCATCTACATAAAGACACACACAACATATTGCGTGTGTTGTTTTAAATCACATCACCTCTTGGCGCTCCTCTGAGGATTCAAGCAGGCATAAAAAACCTGGGCATTAAATATGCACTGGGTCAAAGTGACCCAGGAACACCACTGCTGTTCCTGACAAAAGGAACGTAACAGGAAGGGTTAATACTTGTGGAATTTGTTTCTAAATGTGTGAGAATTAAATGTGAGAAGTTATTACAGTTTTGGAAGGCAACGATTTTTGCCATAAATTGGTTAGCGACTGCTATTACATTTGTGGGAAAGTTATTACATTTGTTGGATTTTTACGTTAAAGGCTACACATTTTTATCACATTTGTGGGAGTTTGTGGGGTTAGCAGCAGGTACACTCACTGTTTTTTTTTTGTTTTATCTTAATTTCAAACATGTAGAAAATGAAATAAAAAATAAAAATCAAGTAAGAAAACATCAATAATGATACATTAACCTCAAGCAAAAAAATAGATATGTAAGCTAAACATGAATACATACAAAGCAGTTTTTTTTACTCAAAATAGCGAAAAAAACTAACAAAAAAAACCCTTCACCCTTCATCAGCCCAGTGGGTAATAATCAGGTGCTTTAAATGAGACTGTCAAAAATACCAGCTGGAAGACTCGACTGAGCGTATTTGAGTTCTTATTTCGGAAACTGCTTTGACATCTGCTTGTCTGTTGTAGCAGCCAGCGTCATTAGCCGAGCCAACTGCTCTGAATGAGCTCTTTCATTAAATTTTACTTCTTAAACGTTCACCCAAGAATCACTGATAGATTAATACGCTGACAGTTGGATTTTCCTCGGAACGGCGGGTGGAGCGGGATATTTGAGTGCTTCACAGAGTGGCAGGGGGCTGATAAAATATCTTCCACCTGTTGAATTGTGGAACGGGCTTTAGCCGCTCTGTGGTTTATATCTTCTCTGCTCATCCTGTTTGTTTACTTTGATATATAAGTGTCAAAGAACACTTTTATTGCTTTGGGTTTTATTACAGCGGCCAGGTGACATTGTCAGATAGGAAGGAAGACATCTTAGAAGGATGGGAGTTGTGGTTTGGGGCACCCTTATCAATTGCGGGTCCCATGAAAGGTAAATGTGGTGGGAACTTCATAAAATAAACTGTCTTTAAATTTGTCGTTGGAGCAAGAGATCTGTAGGTGGTGTCGGAGGAGGAGGTATATATATTTGGGGGTGCATTCCATAAGTATGGTAACTGGTGTGAAAATCAAAGCAGAAAATTACAGACAAGCCAAGAGGATAATACTTTTTCAGACCATTTTAAGACCTTTGACTATAAAAAACTACTGCAGAACAAATGCGTACAGTAAAAAAATAAAATAAAAACACACACACACTCTAGGTTAAGTTCAAACCATACGTATTGTCTATAGAACCCACAGTATTTCTGCCTTTAGCATAGCGGTTGGGGCAAATGCAGCTAAAACACTTGTGCTGGGACCCAGAGACGCTAAAGGTAAAGCTAACATTGCACTTGCATTTGTGAGGGTTGGGGTGAACATTAGTATGGGGACCGTTGTTGCCATAGCAGCATAGTGTGTATGCTTTTTCCCTTTCATGTGAGCATCAAGGCCTTTACAGCCCATTGTTCTTATCATGTCTTTACCACATACTTTAAATAGCGCTTCATATTCCGACATTTTTCATAACCAACTGTCGAACTTCAGCTCCTCAAACACACATCACTGAACTTACACTTCCCCGTATGGGTTCATGTTCACGTACGCCTGTTCCAACCATTTCTTCTTCATCTGTTCTACTCAATGACGTAAATGCTAGCTAAAAGGACACACTGCCCCGTGCAGTGTGATTCCTGTGCCGTTAGACACACAACGGCTCTATGATAGAGCAAACATCTACTTTTTCAGCATCTTGATGACGAATGATGCTAGCTAAATAAATAAGTAGCGCAGATAAAAATCCAGACACATGTTTTTCACTAACCGTTGGCTACCCAGATGCAATTTAATACCTCCTATGTGAAATTTAATGCCTTACTTTTAAAAAAATTGTGAAATATAATGCTTTTTAAGACACATATTGTAAATAAGACTTTTTAAGGATTCGCAGAGATCTTCTGGTGTTCGACTCCCATCTTCTATGTCTTTCTTTTACACATTTTCACAACTTCTTAAATATATCCACACATAATATATAGTATTAATATCTCGGGGGTTCCAGTTTCCTTTCATAAATAGAATTTTGTTTTGTATTCAGAGATGAAATTTTGAGGTAAAGGTTTTTCGTTACTTGGATTATTTGTTAGCTGGGTCTTTCTTTAAGCTAGGCTCACTGTTAGCATCACTGTGTTAGTCTATTAGTAGCACTATTCAAAGGCTGTATTAACAAAGTATTTACTGGAAGTTACAGATGAGTTGGCTTTTTTTATTTGTTTGATGGACATGTCAATGGGTTGGGGCAGTTAAATGGTAAATGGACTGCATTTATATAGCGCTTTTCCACCTTCATGGTGCTCAAAGCTCTTTACATTAGCCTCTCATTCACCCATCCATACACACATTCATACACCAGTAGGTTTCTAAGGTCTATGGTCAGTCCAACTTCAGTGTCTTGCCCAAGGACACTTCGACATGTGGACAGCCAGAGCTGGGAGGCGAACCGTCAACCTCTCGGTCATTGGGCGACCCACTCTACCAACTGAGCCACAGCCACCCAAAATGAAATAAGACAACGTTTATTACAAAACACGGCTCAGTTTTAATTTGGAAAAGCACTCTGTTGCTTTATTATCGTTTTGTATTTATTTGTTTTATACTGTGTTCATATTTTTAAACTTTGTCTATGATCATTTATATCTCAATGAAGGATCTGACTATATATTTCGTACCTAGGAAGTGAACTGGTCTGAAAATAAAGATCCTTGAATCCTCCTTGTAGGCAATAATGCATGGGGCTACAATGGCATTCAGGGCTATATACTGTACTGTACAACAAAAGACATGACAGCATAAGCAGAAATAACAATAACACAATAGACACATGACAAAAATACGACGACATGACATGGTAACACAAAGGCACCAGTAGATAGAAAGTAAAAAAAAAAAAAAAAAAAAAAAAAAAAAAAAAAGGTATCAACCTATACTAAAAATGTAATGGCATCATACAATTAAAGTTAAGTAATTAAAAGCTAAAGTGCTTAAAATATACCAATAATGATGAGACACCATCATCAAGCAAAACAAACAAATAAATGAGGCTCGATTCTAGGAATGAATATGATAGCCTGGTCCAATCTAAAGTGGTTGAATTGATTGCATTTTCACCGGAGCCCAGACTGGAGAAGCTATTGGTGATCTTGTACTCCCTTCAAAGCTCAACTCTAGAATTAACAGCTTCAGATTCATTTGTCCAAGTGGGGAAAACATTGAGGCCCAAATGATGTTCTGGTTGAGGACATGACAAAAGCATATGAACAGATGGGTTCCAGCAGCACGTCATTCCGATTTCATTTCCTCCACTCACACCTTGATTTGTTTCCTGCAGTTTGGCCGGTGAAGTGATGAGCATGGTGGACAATTTCATCCAGATACGTCTGAAATGGAAACATGGTACCAAGGGGCTTCAACCCAAACATGATGGTAATTATTGTTGGGTCTAAAGCAGAAAACTAATACAACCACAACAACAACAACAACAACAATAAGAGACCGAGTCTGAAACTGCCAATGGTATGGGTTCTGCTGGATGAACGCTGACCAGTTTAGCTCCTAATATCCATAGATTGTGAATATGAGGTAAAACATATCAGTGCAAGATTGTATTTTATTTATTTATATATTCATTACGTGTTTACATAACTCCAATTCAGAATTTTTTCAAATCAGCAAAAATATTTTTTCATCCAAAAGCAGAGGTTTTTGTTCCAACCAACCAAGAGTTCACAGTTTGACCACTCAACTCTCTGAAAACCCAGATCAGTTGATTAATTGAATCAAGTCTGGTGTGCTGCTGCTTGGTTGGAACAAAAACCTGCAGCCACACCGGCCCTTTAGGAATGGTTTGCCCATCCCTGAGTTAGCCTGTGTCTTTTTTTTTTTTTTTTTTTTTTTAAACCTGGCATATCCTTGCATAGATAATTTTTTTCCAGCTTTTTTTTTACTTTTATTGAAGAAAACAAAATAGTAGGGGTGTGTTTCATTTTTCATGGACAAAAACTACAAAAAAATAAGTGAATATATCTGCACTGAATGTGTTTGTCCAAGCTAGATGACATATTAGCCTAGTGCTAGCATAAGGCTAGTGCTAGCAGAATACCTGACTAATGTATGCTTCATGTTAATGGGGTATTTTAATCTGGAAGTGCTTTGACAAAAAGAAAACTCCTTCTTCCAAAGTGTGTAAAACACTTTGTTCATTGACTGTTCTGTCTTACACAAAAGTATATTAAGAAACACAAAAAATGTGGTAAAAAAAGGCTAAAATCCACTAAAATTCAACAAAAACTAAACTATCACAAGAAACAGATGAAAAATCCAAAAGATGTTCAAAAACTTCGAAACTACAGGAAAAAAAAAACCACCAAAACATCTAATAAAATATCCAAAACATATGCAAAGGTGTGAATATATATGCAATTAACATGTATTTTAAAACCTTCAACAGTTGCAAGAAAACAACTGTCAACAACTCTTCCTTTGAATTGCGTTACATTTTTTAAAAATTTGATTAATCATGATGATGGATTAACCTGCATTAATTTTGTCAGACCTTTTTTAACCTTTAAAATAAATCTGAGTTGAACTCGTGTAGAAATGGGCTGAATTAATCAACACCCGTCTGCATTCATTTTCCTTTATTTTATTTTGAATGAAATCCCTTTTATATATATTACCACTTTCACTTTTATGAATGTTATAAAAATGACTTTATAGCAGAAGCGGAAGCAGCCTTTTACAGTTTGTGCAAAAGAAAAAGAAGAGTGAAGAGGTATTTTATATATATATATATATATATATATATATAGTAATTCCATCAAAGAAATGCTCCAGAGGAGACAATGGGATGACAGGATAATCCCTGAACCTGATTTCAAGAAGCATTGGAATTGTAGGCAACAGCCTTACATATACTTCAAAGAAATGTTAAACGCATAGCAGTAATGGTGGAACACTAACTTAATTCTTCATTTATTCAATGTTTGCTCTATGTTACAAAGCTCCCAGGAGACATCTGGAGCAATAAAACACTTAGCACTTCTGCGTGTCTCCTGAAATGGCTGTGCAAACAAAGATGAGAAAACCTGAGCCTGCAGACTGACTCCTAGATTCCTATTTAAAGACAAAGATCAATACATATATTGTATTATACATATGATGAATGAGTCAGGCCTGCGTGTGTATCATTCACATGCTAACATTAAAGGGATTATATTTAGAATCTGTACTGTCAAAAATAGACTTAAATTACTTATTTTATCTTATTACTCCGTCTCCAAAAGGTGAGTGTTGTGTTTGAGTTTGTTTGTTTGTAAGTAGGTTTACACAAAAGCTACTGGACCTATTTCCATGAAATTTTCAGGAAAGGTAAGTAAGTCATTTTTATTTAAAGAGCACCTTTCACAGACAAGGGGTGACAAAGTGCTTTACAGTGCACATTCACCCATTCACACACACATCAGTAAATGGCTGCTGCCAATACACAAGGTGTGAGGTGGTCCAGAATAGATCCTATTACATTTTGGAGATAGTAGGTCAAAGGTCACAGTCACCAAAAATGTGTCTTCGCAATGATAAGAGATAGAGCAAATCAGGTAAAATGTGTGTGTGTGTGTGTGTGTGTGTGGTGGTGGGGGGGTTGTAATGCTGGGTACCACTTGCTTTTTGTTCGGTTTGTTGTTTGTCTGTCTGTCAGCAACTTCGTGTAAAAATTACGAGAATAATTTCCATTACTTTTTTTGGAAAGGTGCGAGGTAGTCCAGAATAGATTGCTGAATGTAGGTCAAAGGTCAAGGTCATCAAAAATGTGTTTTCACAATGATCAGCCGGGGCAAATCAGGACGTTCCTTTTCATTTTTGTGTACAGTTTTGTATATAGCTTCTTTTTGATCTCACTGTTGATGTGCATTGGCATCAGAACATCGAAGGACAAATGAAAGACTCTACAGTAAAGGTCAAAGGTCACAATAAAGTCCAGAATTCAATTTTGGATATAACTTTTTAACTATCCATCTGACAACTTTCAATGTGCACCAACATGCTGGTCTTTCAATTATGCATCTTGTATGAAAAGATTTTAACCTATTGTTGACCCAAAAGGTCAGGGGTCACTCATTCAATATCTTAAAAAAAATAATAAATTGGCCTAAAACAGAACAATAAGCAGAGATAGAAACTTGGTTATTCTTATTGGCAGATATGAAATCCTGGCATGAGATTCAAAATGGCATCATGACATTTGACCTTGACTGACCTTAAGAAGGTCAACATCAAGGTCACATGATTGAACAGTCGTAACTCAATAAAGAGTGGTAATAAGTACTAGTACCAAGATAGGAATCTACATATAAACTCCAAAATGGCATGAGTCTTTGACCTTAAGTGATCTTCCTTACCCACCACACCCCCCCCCCACTCATCTACCCCACCCATCACCACTCAGTATATAGTAATATGTATATCCATGTACATATTTATATTACCTCCAGGCTATATTTTTATTCATATTTTTCTCTATATTCTTATTTCTATTTTACTTACTTTATACTTTACTTACTCTTATTCTAGTCTTTCTTTCTTGTATATTGTTGTATATTGTTATATTTGTATAGTTATATTTTGCATCTTTACACAGTCTTAAGGGAGTGTCGTTTCTATTTCACTGTGGGTGCTCATCAACCCGGGACAAAAAGAATTCTGATTGTGATTCTGAACATTTGTGTGGGGCGGGGGTTTGTTCTTGTTCAATCTGTGATAAATAGTGTTGATTCATTTGTTGGTTTTGGTTCTATTCTGGTACCAGATGTCCCGTGTTGGTAGGAATTTAGAATATAAATACCCAGTAAAAGTACTTTAAAGTCACGTGGCATTTTAACAGCAGACTACAATAGGATCTGAATATTTAAAGTGTGAATATTTGCTCCTTTCTAAGGGCTGTTTTCAGGATTGATGATGAGCTTTTCTGCCGTCTGTCTTTCTTCGGTCGCACTGAAATGTACTGCAGTGTAGAAGGGACATTCCATCTAGTCCAGGAGTTCAATACTCAATACTCAACCCGCTGATGAGGTTTCCATCAGATACAAATAGGCGTCATGGCAGATAATGGAAAAAAAGTGAGTCACGGTGTTGAATGAGTGCAGAAAAAAAAAAAAAAAGTCTTTTAAAGTCTGATCTATCCAGAGTAGAGTTATACACACTAAAGATGCTGCTTAATTCATGTCACACCAAATAATAATCATCAGGTGATATATCATACCATACCATACATACATATTAGGAGAGTAACTAAAATAAAACTAGTCACTCCGTTAGTTTTTGTTAACAATAATAACCTTGGTTCTCATCAAGGATATCTGGTGGTGGTGGTGGTGGAACCAAAAACATAATATACCCAAAACTGAGGTCAGGGATATACAGTAAATATATGTTGGAACTACATCAGAAGTAGTACTGACAAGGGCATTAATGGAAATGTTGACTCCCGTAGCATGAGTCGCATGTCTCTCTCTCTCCAACCCTAACTCTAATCCAAGACACAGCTGCTGCAGGTAAAACAGTTGTGGTGAGTTGACAAAACAAAAGAGTGACAGACACACATCACGTGTGGAAATACTTCACTTTACATAAAAAAAAAAAAAAAAAAAAAAAAAAAAACACACGGCCATCTGAAGAGGTAACAGCTAACCTGGGTGATACGAGCAGCATCTGCTAGCTAACCTGGGTTAGCAGTACAGACAACACACTTTTTTTTCCCTCAAACATGACGTGGACAGTGTGGTCTTTGTCTTGTCGGCCGCGGTCTCGCACTTTTTCCACTTAAAATGAAAACTGAGGACATGTGACAGACATGTGGACAGTCCAGTTTTAGAGCAGTCAGTCCAGACCAAATGGGGACATATGTTCACCTACTGATGTTCACTTAAATTTAACAGAAAACTCTTTGCCAACGTTAGCATTTGTTTTGTTGGTGTTAAAATCGTGTTTTTGTCAGTGGACATTGTTACCTTGCAGTGAACTTTAATACAAGTTGGTCATTGCTGGACAGACGTGTGTCCATGTTTTTTTAGCCGTGTTGTTTCTCTGCTGACAACGTGACGACGTCATCGGTACACGTCAGCCCGACTTCGACTGTATTGACGGATGAGTCTACTTGAAAAAAACTGAAGTCGTTAATGCCCTAATATATACAACCTGATAAATAAGGATACAATGCATAACCCCATTCCTATTAGTCCAGGCAGAAACGACATAAAATGGTAAAACAATGACGATTACCTGAGGTTTAAGAGCCATTCAACTTGTCTGTTACATTAACACCAATAACGCCAAACTAATTGAAATAGACTTAAACAGATTAATGACTCACAGTCACATATTGTTTCTTTGCAGTGTTGACGTAGCCTGTGGCAGCTGCTATAGTTGTGTTCTACAGTCTTTTAATGAACTGAAGACATTATGTCGAGCAGATTCACACTTTACTTTGTTGCCGTCAATGTTAATATAACAGAGTACTGCAATGAACACACACTTTAAAAAGCAGACCCTGAAAAATCCACTTCAGAAACTAGGAGAATATAATCACTTTGTAAATATGTAAATGTCTCACATTAATAATACTATTAATGTAAAATAAATGAAGAAATACAAAATTTGCAGAGAAATATGACATAAAAAAGTCAACAAAGGAACATAAAAAAACCCTCTGGAATTCCCAGTTTATTCTCCGTTAATACAACCTTTGAAATGTGTAGTGATACTGTAGTATTTATTAAGTACTGCTACAAGGCTAATGTAGTAATAGTAATAACAGGCCTAGCTTTTGACAACAGTAAAATAAAACAATTAACAACAGGGTTCCTATAGTTCAGGGAAAGTTAAGTTCAAGACTTTTTAAGACTTTTTTTAATGCCATTTGAAATGAAATTTAGGACCAAGGGAACAATGAACCAAAACTGAAAAGGGAGACACTTTTATCCAATTGTTTATTTTAAATAGAACATGACTTTTTGGTCTAGTTGCTGCTGCATTCATGAACCACTTGCATCAAAAAGCATAACTTTGAATTTTTAAAATATATATAAACACACACACACACACACACACACACACACACACTATATAAACACACACTTGCAAAAAAAGTATAGTATATAGTATAGTATAAAAGTATAGTTAAAGCAATACTACACCCACAGAATGATGTGCCCTCATGTCCTATGCACCCTAAATTATTTTTTTGTAACATAGACAGCCTAAATGTTACCACATACATTATTCCAAACTAACATAAATCTTACTGTGTCCAAATTTTTAAGACTTTTTGAACATTTGTTTTAAGATATTGTAATTACAAAAAAACCAACCATGTTTCAGAATTTTTATTATATATTGCTCCATGTTACTACATTTTCAAGAAAATAAAAGTTTAGTAAATAATTTATTTTTTTATGGGATAAAATGTATTACAACATGCGTTCGAAGAGTTTATTAGAAAATGATATTAAGTTATTATATCTTGGACGTTTATTACAAAATGCACTGCTATAACAAAATGTGGCTCCAGGGGGCAGGCAAAAAAAACATTATTATTTCTAAGTATTTCAGTTCATCGTCACATTATGTTATGACACCTTTATATAAAACTGTCATGGCTGAAAAACATAAAATAAAAACATAAAACATAAAAAAAAACAATAATATGCCAATACTGTTAATAATAATGATAATAACAATAACAACAACAACAACAATAACAATAATAATAAAATTAATAACTTTCAAGCCACTCAAGGCCACTGTACAACAAATAGTAAAGGACAATGCATAAAATACAGGATAATAAACACAGAATAAGTAAAAGAACAGATTATAATACATTTATAAGGTATATACTGATGGACATCAATATACCAGCACATCCCTTGTGATATAAAATAAGTAATACACAAAGCAGTACCGGGCTTTTATGAAGTGACTTGCATTCACACATCTTGAACAGTACCATATCATACCATATTTATTTATAAAAGTGCTTTAAAACAGACACAGCTGACACAAAGCGCTGCACACTACAAGGCATAAAACACAACAGAGAAAGCAGAACAAGGTAATAAAATAAATCTAAAAATACAATAAAAAAAAAAAGTGCTAAAACTACACAGATAAAAAAAATAAGTCCATAAATAAAAACTATCATACAATAAAAGAACTAAAAGGATGCACTCTACGGTTTATTTTATACAAAACATATAAACAGTCATATAAATATTACAATTTCCCTAACTGTGTTTATGGAAATGTACATGATAAACGCTGCTGCACTGTTGTTTTATGTCAAAAAATATTTATCATTCCACTGATTTCCATATGAAACACCTTTCCACCAGTACAAAGCGCACGGATAAAGGCTGAATGTATCGCTGGTTAGACAACCTGACAACCAGTGTGTGATTTCGACAATGGAGGACGTTAAGCAAACAAAGCTCTTTTGCTGACAAGTATCATTTAGCTTTAACCTAACATTAACCCCAATTAAGAAAAGAAGGTCAGATTACGATTTGACATGAACACACAGCAGTTTAAAATAGCGAAACAGGCCGGCGGAAATACATGTCCATAGAGACAGAGCTGCCAGTTGACTCTGATGAATCTATTAATGAATTCATCTCGGGGAAGAAGAGAGAGCGGCGGCATTTACCATGCGAGAGCCGCTTCAAAGGTAAAGCTTTTTCACTTCACTGTAAATATTTGAGTCTAAATTTATCATATGCTCGTGTATTCCTTCGGGTTTGGTCGACTACACTCGAGTCAATGAGCTGCGTGACTCCGAAAAACTACAAAAATTGCAAGTTAAGACAAAGAAGTGAATGGGTGAGTGTCTGAATTGGGTGCACGTTTGAGGCAGTTCAATATTTATATCTCCATAACAGGGGCTTTTAGTTATGGGGTTGAATGTTACGGGGTTGAAGAGTTAAGCTAGTTAGCCGTAGATTGACATTAGCCAATATGAAGTATTAGAAAGCATGAGGAAAACTAGAAATTAATAAAGTTTTCCAAGACAATTATTATCCATAAAGGGTGTAGTCATGGTTGTGAGGGTCAAAGGGCAGCATAGGAGGAGGAGGAGGAGGAGGATGAGGAGGATGATGATGATGATGACGACATTCAGCTACAGTGAGCATCATTCTGCTGAGTCATCGCATCACCACAATGCACTTTCTCATTACACGTTTCATGACAATCACACATTATGGTTATTTTATGGGTATGTTCAGTTTCATAGAAATCATTGTTAGTGAAGTTACCATGTTTGGTTCCATTGCCGTAAGTGGGAGGAAAAAAAAAAGAATCCTTAGGGTGGCACAATTTTGAAAATTCAGGAAAAATGAAATATATTAGGGCACACATATGCAAAGGTGGACTTTAAAGACCCTGTAGACCACATTAGACCTTACAGACCCCGTAGACCACATTAGACCTTACAGACCCTCTAGACCACATTAGACCTTACAGACCCTGTAGACCACATTAGACCTTATAGACCCCGTAGACCACATTAGACCTTACAGACCCTGTAGACCACATTAGACCTTACAGACCCCGTAGACCACATTAGACCTTACAGACCCCGTAGACCACATTAGACCTTACAGACCCCGTAGACCACATTAGACCTTACAGACCCCGTAGACCACATTAGACCTTACAGACTCTATAGGCCACATCAGAACTTACAGACCCTGTAGACCACATTAGACCTTACAGACCCTGTAGACCACATTAGACCTTACAGACCCCATAGACCACATCAAACCTTACAGACCCTGTAGACCACATTAGACCTTACAGACACCATAGACCACATCAGACCTTACAGATCCCATAGACTACATTAGACCTTACAGACCCCGTAGAGGTCAGGGTTAAATTGATGGACCTGGTTTCCATACAAAATAGAAAATGAGTAAAGCTTGAAAAATAACCCTATTTTATTTTCCTTCTCAATTAACTGCATACACAGGACTATAATAATGGAGGACTCCCACCTTGTGTGAAGTAAAGACCCTATTAAAACAAATTACTACAGTTTTATGGCAGAACTTTCTCAGACAGCAAAGTCTGCATAATGAACCAGTAATGTGGAATCATTTGACCATCGTTTTATTTGTCTGAAGCAGCTCAGCAAGGCATTAATTGATCAACGTGTCAATCAAGCTAAGGTCAGTGGATACTGCAGGTGTATTTATAAGAATTTCTCCTTCACACTTCAAAACTCACTACTAAACTACGAAAAGTACGAAAAAGACTAAAAGTACAAAAAGTATGAAAAATACAAAAAGTACTATTTATTTATTTATTTATTATATTGGACTAGGGGTTGGACAATTCACTGTAAGGCAATGACATGTTGTCATATGTAAAATAAATAAATAGGAAATAATTTATAATTTCTTTAATTTATAAAATTAAATAATTGGGTACTTTTTTCCACACTTGTGGAATAATGTCAAAAAAATAAATAAATACATAAATAATAGAGTTAGTTCTTTTTTTTTTTTTTTTACAGCTGAAATTGACCAAATAGGAAAAGAAAATAAACCCAAATACTCAATAATTTTCAAATTTCAAACCCTTTAAATACCATGTTTATAATGTTTTGTTTTTTTTTGTAACTAAACTATTGATTATGCTGTTACTTTATTTTTGTGATGCAAAAAAACCTCCACAGATTTTTTAACCCTTGTGCAAAAACGAACAACTTTTGAATTCTGACCTTATTTTTTAACACCAAGTACAAAGTGTGTGTAAAAAATGAGGCTAAATGATTCACAAAACATAATGTACTCAGGCCTATGGAGGATTTCATCTCCCATAATTAAAAATCTAAAAAGAAATATAAAAATGGCTTGATAAAACCCTTTAGGTACCATTTATTTATCCACTTTCACCTTATTTATATATTAATTTTTATCCTTAAATCAACATAAAAGAAGGAAAAATATAAATAAGTGGTACCTAAATGGTTGTATCAAGCAATTTTTATATTTCTTTTTATATTTTTAATTATGGCAGGTTCAGTCCTCCATACGGGTCTGCTGTTAATTTAGTGCTGCTATTAATGCTGCGGAAAAAAACCTCTTCATCTTTGCCCGTTTTGCAGCTGGCCTGCCTATAATAGTGATGGTGCAGAAGCCCTGGAGAGCGCAGAAGCAGGTGGACGGGTTCATTTAACTGGAATGGAACATCAAGGTGTTAGGAGATTTTATCGGTTGCAAAATAATCCACATTTCCAACTAATTTGCATCTACACAGACATAAGCGTTCACCAAATTGCCAGGATACTAAGAAGTCAAGCAGACTTTTAATGAAGACTGACTTTGGCATAATTTGGGGTGTGATGATGTGACCCTGCACAAGGAAACTTTTAGTTTAATGAAGGAGTCATTCACTGATTTTCACAGTTTTGCAAAATGTGTACGACCTTGCACTTGAAAAATATCTATTTTAAGTGTATTTTTCGCATTTGTAGTCAAAGTATCTCATCTCACTTAAAATGAGAATGAGATAATTAGAATTTTCAGTGAAATATAAGAACTTTAGAACATGAGAACAGTGGGAATTTTATTCAATAGATCTGGAAAATGTCATTTCAAGAAATCTTACCAAAGGTCACTTTCAGTTGTTTTATCGGCAGATTTGTTTTTTTTTGCTTGAATTATGCGAATAAAAATATTATTATATGAAACATTATTTATTATATAAATAAACATAGCAATAATAAGAATAATAACAATAATAATAATAATAATAATAATAATAATAATAATAATAACAATAACAATAATAATAATAATAATAATAATAATAATAATCTTGAATTAAGCAAAAAAACTATAAATAAATCAAAAATCTGCCAATGGAACAAATATAAAGTTTTTTTTAATTAATATTTTCAAGGTCTCTCGTTCTTTATATTTCACTGAAAAGTTATTTTGTTGATGACTGGTAGTGGTTGGGTGTCTGTTGTTTCTGTTGTACAAGTAATGTTTGCACACTGTAAAAATCTAAATTGTATTATATTTCAAGCAGTTTATTTTCTTGTCAAAATATTTCAACATTTAAAATAAGACATAAATAATCACTTAAAAAGTAACTTAAGTGAGATAAGAACAATAGACAATAGATCTAGAAAATCTTATTTCAAGATAACTTTTTATTTAATTCAAGATTATTATGATAACTATTATTTATTGATATATTTATTTATTTTTGCGTAATTCACCACAGAACTTTGATTTATGTAAGAAAAGTGCCACCACAGTTAACTAATAGAACTTCTCCATGTATTTCCTTTGCAACTTCTTCAGTTTTCCTCTTGTCAGTTATAAAGCACATGCCTCCAAACTCAGAGGTGCAGTATTTTAAGCTACAGAAATCTATAACAGATCCAATTCTATAAGGTCATGTCTCCTTCTACTGCCTCTCATTGGTCTGCACTCTGTCTTGAAAGTAAATAAAACCTATATTTATATTGCGTTTCTCAGAATGCAGGTTTTAAAGCCATGCCTGTGTTGTTAGTAGAACCTGCCACTAATCAGGTTGGCCCATGCCAGGGGTCTGCAACCCTTGGCTCCAAAGCCAGATGGGGGTCTTTGGCCTCTGCACACTGGCTCTCAGTGATTAATTATTGTTGAACAGTTGAACATTTTGCTCTCACTGGTGTCAGCCAAGATCACTTTCCTTTGTTCCATTGGCAGATTCTTTTCTTTGCTTAATTAAGGATTTTTACTCCGCCAACCCACTAACCACTGGACGTCGTATGGACGTGTGGATAAAGTCAAAATCACATCTGGACCAGGCATGGGCAAACTATTCCACAAAGGGCCGGTGGGGCTGCAGGTTTTTATTCCAACCAACCAAGAGTTCACAGTTTGACCAATCGACTCTCTGAAGACTGAGATCAGTTGATTAATTGAGTCCAGGCAGGTGTGCTGCTGCTGCTGCTGCTGCTTGGTTGGAACAAAAACCTGCAGCTACGTCGGCCCTTTTGTGAAATAGTTTGTACATGCCTGGTCTTGAACAATTTTGGACTGTGTTGAAATTACAATAATATCAGATCTGAATGTTTTAATGTTTGTAAGATCCTTGGGTTTTGAGTTTGGAGACAAAGCTGTTACAGAAACCGATGGATGTTTTTAATGGATTGGCCTTTCGTCAAAATGGGAGCTGTCTTGCAGATACCCCAAAACAAACTCTTTGGAAAATGGGTCCCAGAGTGGGAAAATCTGGATACGGTGCCGTTTCCGTATTCCTGACGAGTAACCCTGTGTGTTTACACCCACGCCATGATCACATGACCTGAAAAGCCTTGCACCTGTAGCATTCATTCTCCTCACAAGACAGTGACAAGACAACAACAATAGTGAACAATAGAGTAGCAGTGGTGAATGGGTTAGAGCAGGGGTGTCAAACTACGGTCCTTGAGGGCCGGTGTCCTGCATGTTTTAGATGTTTCCCTCTTCCATTACACCTGGAGGTCATTGCATCATTATCAGTCTGATGAGGAGCTGATTATTAACTCTTTATGTGTCAGGGATGATGCATTCTGAATGGATGATGTTGTTTAAATATTCAGAAAAATTCAACCGTTTTCCTTTTAGTTTTGTGCATGGAAAAGGTGCCAAAAAGCAAGAGTTGTTGTTTTTTTTATTTTATTTAAACATTTTTAAAGGCAAAATTAAAACTGCTGGGACCAAATTTCAATACTATTTTTTTTTTCTTTTTTAGTTTATTTCAGTCATATATTTACTTCAAATCAGCAAAAAAGAGAGAACAATACAGAATTTGACTGAAAAAAGCTCAGGCAGAAGATTATTAAGTAATAAGTAATTTTCCACATTATTTGTCATTTTGTAAATATTTATTCCTTCTTGTTGCTCATTTTGTTTATTTTTCTACATTTTGGTTTTTTAAATTTAGTATTTTTCTTTGATTTGTGTCTTACTTTGCTAATGTTACAATTATTTTGTATCTGCGTCGGGGTGTTGTTCGCCCCGTCGGGGAATATTTTTCGATAGTAACTCATGTTCCATGTATTATTAGACTTAGACTTAGACTTAGACTTAGACTTAGACTTAGACTTAGACTTCCTTTATTGTCATTGCACAAGAATACACACAACAGTGGGATTTTTGGCAACGAGACGTCGTTGCTTGGCTTCCGGAGTACACCTACTAAATAAATAAGTAAAAAAAGCATCTGAGGAACAGAGTAAACAGGATGAGTAGTGCCGTAAACAGAATGAATAGTGCAAAAAACAGAATGAATAGTGCAAAAAACAGAATGAATAGTGCAAAAAACAGAGTAAGTAGTAGTGCAAATATAGGGGGGGTTGTTTCACAACCAGGAGGTAGATTTTTTTTGTCCATGTTATGGATAAGTGCACTGAGAGTACATTGTCCATGAGGTACACGAATGAGTTTGTGGGGGGGTTGTTATTTGTCATTCAGCAGTCTGGTGGCCAGGGGGAAGTAACTGTTCCTGAATCTGGCCGTTCTGCAGCGGATGCTGCGGAACCTTCTCCCAGATGCCATGCGAGTGAACAGTCTGTGCTGGGGATGAGTGGGATCAGAGAGGATCCGGTGGGCTCTGGATATGCAGCGGCTCTCTGCTATGTCCTGAATTGTGGGGAGCGGGGCCCCGATGATCTTCTCAGCCGTCCTCACCACCCTCCGCAGAGCCTTCCAGTCTGAGGCCCTGCAGCTCCCGGACCAGACGGAGATGCAGCTAGTCAGCAGGGTCTCTATTGTCCCTCTGTAGAAGGTGGTTAGGACGGGGGGGGGGGGGGGGGGGGAAGGCTCTTCTCAGCCGTCGCAGGAAATGCAGGCGCTGCTGTGCCTTCTTCGCCGCTTATTCTACGGGTTATTACAGTTTATTACTGTCACTACTCTAACAGACTAGTGTTGTGAAATAGGCGGGGCAGACAGAAGGGGGGTGCAGAGAGTTTTAGGCGGAGAAAAGAGAAAGACGGATGTAAACAGTCAGGTCGGCGACCGGAGCAGGTGTTGTCACGGTCCTGCAAATAAATACTGAAAACGAAGCTCACTGAAACTGCTCCTTGTTTTCTAAAAACCAGCATAGAGGAGTTAATCGAGAGGTAAAATACTGGAGATTCTGTACGAGATGAGGACGGCAATTTCCCCTGATTTCCTGACTACGATCAGGATAACATCAGCATAGGTTAACATTGGATAAACTAGCAGTTACAACCAAGCTAATATTTACTTTAAAAGTGGCCGAACTACCTGCGGAGTGATATGGTACAGTGAATCTGAAGTGACAAAACCCGTTGCCATGGGCAGCGGGCGGTTATCGAAAAAAATCCGCCCGCTGACGTCATTCAAAGTGAACGGGACGTTCTAGAGGGCCATAGAATAAAGGGTTAAACTGAATCACATGGAAGAGGGAAATATCTAAAACATGTAGGACACCGACCCTCGAAGACTGGAGTTTGATGCCTATGGATTAGAGTGTTAGCAGTGTTATTTTTGTTGTTTGTGTCCGGTGCGTGCGTCACACCGGTAGAAAAAGGGAGGAGGGCGCATGCGCACTACTTCTACTGTTCTCATGTATTGGTTGGGCTTACAGCACACATAGTGGTGTGACATGTGAATTCACCCCGATGCTGATGTGGATTTTTACTGCAACAGTTCCATTTTTACATAATATCTTTTTGACACAGTTTCAAAAACCCGTATCGAACTCGACTGGATGTAGCCAAAGTCAGACCTGAGTAATTTGCATACAGAGACCCTGAGGGGGTTGGGGCAATGGTAGAGTACAGGGACACCCAGCCTTTTGGGAATCTCTCTTGCCGAGGGACGCAAAGGAACGGAAAATCCCCAACTCTACAGTAGACCTGAAGCATAGGAGGAGGGGGTTGACGGAAGGTGTTAAAACGGCGTCAGTGTCATGTGGGCTTTTAAATGGTAAATGGACTGCATTTATATAGCGCTTTTCCACCTTCATGGTGCTCAAAGCGCTTTACATTAGCCTCTCATTCACCCATTCACACACACACACACACACTCATACACCAGTAGGTTTCTAAGGTCTACGGTAAGTCCTACTGGGGGCCTAAGTGAGGGTTCAGTGTCTTGCCCAAGGGCACTTCGACATGTGGACAGCCAGAGCTGGGACACGAATCGCCAACCTCCCGGTCATTGGGCGACCCACTCTACCAACTGAGCCACAGCCTTTTAGGCTGCGTGCACTCATACAAGACGACTGACTCTGTAACTTTAAAAGTAATTTTATGCTCAAATAACCTGTCATACTGTAACTGATTGTAAACAATATTTGTGATATTAAAATAATGAAAAGACAATGAGAAGACTCAAAGAAAAGTTCATCTTACCAACCGCTTGTATGCCATAGCTGTGATGTTAATTATGTAGGGTTTTAATTATGCTTAATTCTGAAATATTACTATATTGTTTACTAATACACAACCTTTATGTGATATAAAAGTCCTAAATTGTTCAGTCATTTGGACGACTGAAAAATGACCTCATTTTGACGTCATTATGTTAGTGTCCAAAAAAGGTGCAGGAAACGATCTATCTATCCATCTATCCATCTATCTATCTATCTATCTATCTATCTATCTATCTATCTATCTATCAATCACAGAATATAATAATGTTTTAGTCAGTAGCAGGCGTAAACAAGTCCAGACAGGTGGTCTTCTGGTGGACTGAACTGTCTTTGATCTGTCCCAAATGGAACAATATTAGATAGATTCCCATTGGCTATCAAGGTGCTGCAGATGATAGTTCTCCCAAATAGCAACAAGTGGAGTCTTTAATAAACACAGTCTTTCTGCAGGTCAAGAGGGAAAACTCCGGTATTCACAATGTATGGTGAACGACAAGTTGTTTCTACAATAAAAATACGATTTGGTGTTTGAAATTCAATTACATAATGGGGGTTTAGTGAAGACAGGTCATTTTGACAAAGACGATATAGGGTGTTTGAATGATATGAGAATGACATGGATGAAATAGTATATTGTAGCTCCAGAGGGAGGGGTCTCAAACTCATGACTTTCAGGGGCCACATTCAGCCCAATTTGACTCATAAAATATTAGCATAATAATTGAGGAAAAAAGTGACAATTCCAAATTTATGTCTTTGTTTTAGTGCAAACAAACCCAATTAACGAATCAAAATACTTACTATCCAACAAGAAAGGTGTGAATAACCTGAAAAATCTGAAATAGCTCAAGAAAAATATGTGGAATTCTAACAATATTATGCCTCAATTAATCATTTACACACGTACATTATGGAACAGATCTACTACGAAGACACTAAATTGTTAAAAATTGTGCTTAATTATCTTTAGAAATTTTTCACGATAGTATGTAAGTATAAATATTTGCCTAATTTAATGTTATTTTTTGCCCTATAACGAAGACAGAAATTTAAAGTTGTCATTATTTACGGCTATAATCTAAATTATTTTCACATCAAAATGAGAAGAAAATATGGAGTCATTCTTTTATTGTAGGTTATTCTACAATAATTTGACTGTAGATCATAATGGTCTGTATGTGGAACCTGAACTAAAATCACTTCCACAGCCTTAACTGTGGAATTTTTGCACTTTGCAGATTCATCCCATGGGCTGCATTGGAACCTTTGTCGGGCCATATTTGGCCCCCGGGCCGCATGTTTGAGACCCCTCTTTTAGTGTCAAAATGAGCTCTTCAGATTCTCAAGGTATGTGACCCCTGCCCTTACGTGGAATCGACTATCCACTGATCGCTCCGTTTGCAAATATCCACAAAATTAATATAATACATAACGGCCCTCGTCCTACCAGTTGCCACCTCACGCTTCAGAAATTTCCTCCATTGATGGCACTTGACCTTGAGTATAGCGTGAGATAAAATGCAAACACGCTTGATTTCAACAACGGTCCCCGCTGTAGATAAATAATTCTCTACAGGACTGGATGTTCATGTAGAGTTTCGCCCGCCTGAATTACTCTTTCCAACTGATAAATGGTGAAGAACTGCGAATTGCATCTCGGTGAAGCAGAGAGGAAAAATGATTCCTGCGAAGCCAGATGCCTCATACATATTTAAATACAGGTAGAACAAGAGGAGAACAATAGGTGAGAGCTAACCCTCTGGTGGATCCTGAATTATATCAACTAATATAAGGCTCCGGCTTAGAAAATATTTAGATAATGAAAACAGGCACAGGATGTGGGAGAGAAATCAACAGCTGTCCGCTCTCTGAACAATACAAAAACACACACATTTACACCTTTTACTACCGACAACTCATACCAGGGTTATAATAACTAATGACAACGGAAGCAAAAGTGAGCTACAGCATGAATAAAAATGGAAATGTGACAGGTAAAAATGGCAATGAAGGACAAAATGTGGACTAAAGTGGATTAGATTTAGTGGTAAATTTGAATTTATTTTCATTTGCCCTAACAGTTTCACCAGTTGTGAAATCAATAAATTAGGCTACTTGTGTTCTAGTCGGTTCTGCCAATAATGCAGAATAACAATAAACAATAAAATATAAAAACAAAGATAGTTTTTTGTTCTTTTTTTAACCTTTCTGCTTTTCTTCAGTTCTGCCTGAGAGACAAAACTCTGGGCATACTATTGCAAATAGCTGACAGTTCCTACAAAAGGTCATGATAGCTGACGGATACGACGGCAAACAAAACCCAGCTACAGCACAAAAACAAATAAAAATTGTGATACATTATTAGAAGAATGAACGATTAGATGGAAAATAACCATATTTTTTACATTTATTTTTAGTTAACAGTTTATGTTGTATGCGCATACAACTGAAATATTATGTTCACATGATATGAAAAACATCAGGATATTTCAAAGCACTTTCCTCTTTCTGTTTTTTATATAGAAATAAAACTCTGGGAAAAATCCACATTAATGAATTAAATAAATACATACATAATCAGGTTTGTCAGAATGAATGCATTAAGGTGGATTAATCCATCATTATGATTAATGGAATTGAATAGCCGTTTACAGTTTGTTGAAACTGTTGAATGTGTTCAATAATCATGTTAATTGCGTATATAGTCATATTTTTGCATATGTTTTGGATATTTTATTGCATTTTTGGTGTTTTTTCTGTATTTTAGAAGAGTTTTTTTTTTAATGTTTGGATTGTTTCATTGTGTTTGTGTGTGTGCAAATTCCAGTGGGTTTCAGCATGTTTTATATAATTTTTTCTCTGCATTTTTTGTATTTCTTAGTGTATTTTATGGGAAATTGAAGTACACTACAGCTGTTTCATTACTGCATAATCCTGCCTGTCAGACAATTTTCTAGGCAAAATAAGAGGTAAAAGTTACAGTAAACCAGAGTTAACCAAACTATTAAAATACTACTAAAAATACAGAAAATAAAAATGATGGTTGATCAGTAAAATATTCCACAAAAAAAAATCCCTCAACATTCATCAATCTGTGGTGTTTTTCATTGTCTCTTAGTGTCTTTTTATTTTTATTTTTTTTGTCTTTCGGTGGCATCAAATTCAGTCGAATGCATCTAAAAACCTGCAAGAGCATCAGGGATTTGTGTTTTGTTGGTTTTCCAGAACGTGTAGGTGGAATGAAAACCAAATGATTAAAAGTTAATGCTGCAAATGATGGAGAATGGATGGAAATGAAACACAGTCTGAACGACGAGCCAACAAAATTGGCCTTTTATCACAAGGTAATAAATGACGGGACAGGGAGACGGCGTTGGCGATTAGAAGAAATCAAGACCCTCGATGTCGCCGTAATCATTTTCACACATACGGCGTGTTTAGACTGTGGAGGATGTGTGATGTGGAAGTTACTAGATTGATTTATTTACTCACCCGCTTGTTCTTTTTTACTGCCACCTTCTTAAAAGATGCTTGACTCAATAAAAGACTGACGCTCTACTTGAGATCTGAGGGTCTTATTTCCACAGTGTGTCAATAAGGATATACTTCACCCATTACGCTGGAGATCATCTTGATAATGTGGAGCACCCTTTCTTTACACAAACTGATTTTTACAAAGATAATGGCGATGCATAATATGTGACATTTCACAGGATGTTTCAGGTGTTCCACTCACTGCTTCAGTTATTTCAAAGCAGGAAGACACAAATAATACAAACGGTACTGGTTATCATCCCCATGAAGTTATGTGGAAGGATATGAGCAACTACGATACAGAGGTGGAAGGAACTACGGAGAAATACTTCCTTTACCGTACTGTAGATTGTTTTAAGTTTCCGTAAACTTTTTACTTTTACTCTCTACATTTTTATATAAATATCTGTACTTTATACTCTTTACATTTATATAAATATATGTACTTTACACTCCTTACATTCATATAAATATCTGTACTTTATACTCTTTACATTCTTAGAATAGACTCATTAATTTTTCAAACTAGGCAAATGTGACGGTATGAAAAATAAGTTGTTAATCAGAAATTGTGATGTAATTTTTCCTCATAATTCTGACTTTTTATCTCATGATTTAGACTTTTTTTTTTATCTCCTATTTATGACTTTTGAATTCTTCCTAATTTTACCCACTAAACTGTGTACCATGACCCAATAAAAAACATCCTGTACACAGTAACTCACTTTTAAAGGCTTTATTTTTGGATATTTTTGACATTGTTCCCGTTTCCTCTTGGTTAAATACATATTACTTCATCCATGGCAAAATAAAATAAAATTACTTTTTACTTTATTATAATTGAGAAGCTGCATTTTTTTTTTTTTACTTTTACTTTAGTTGAATCAGTACTTGTACTTTTACCAGAGTATTTTGTCACACCAGTAGCTGTACTTGTACATTAAGTACAGAATGTGAGTACTTTGACCACCTCTGTAAATAAATGGTAAACGGACCACACTTGTATAACGTTTTTCCACCTTCATGGAGCTCAAAGTGTTTTACATTAGCCTCACATTCACCCATTCACACACCAGAACACAGCTGCTGCCATGTAAGGTTCTGCCAGACCTCCAGTGTCTTGCCCAAGGACACTTCAACATGCGGACAGCCAGAGCCAGGATGTGAACCACAGATTCTCCCAACGGAGCCACAGCTGCCGTTGGAATAAGAAACTTGTCTCATTACGCTGTATTGTTTTGGATTTGTTTAAGGTATTTTTTCTTTTTCTTTGTCCATTTGTCAGCAACTTTACACAAATACTACTGGAATGACTTGGCATGAGATTTTTCAGGAAAGGTGCAAGGTAATCCAGAATATATTCAGTACATTCAATTTTGGTGAATGTAGGTCAAAGGTCAAGGTCATCAAAAAGACAGGGCGAATCAGGATCCATTCATGTATATTCAGTTTTACCTATAGCTTCTGTTCACTCTCCCTGTTGATGTGCATTGACATCAGAACCTTATACGATGAATTTGAAGACTCTAGGTTAAAGGTCAAGGTCACAAAGGTCAAAATTGAAATGTTGGACATAACCTTTGAACTATTCATCTTACAGTCTTCCAATGAGGATCAAAAAACTGGTCTTTCAATTCTGCATCTTGTGTGTATAGATTTTGACCTATTATTGACCCAATAGGTCAGGGGTCACTGTCAATACCTAATAATTATGATAATAATAATGGATTTTTGTTTTTTTTTGGCCACTCAAAACTCTACATTAGTGACCCATTAGTCATTCACTCTCACATTCTCCCTCTGGTGGTGGTAAACTACATATGTATCCACAGTTGCCGTGGGGCAGACTGACAGAAGTGTGGCAGCCATTTTGCACCATCACCAAACATTCATAAACCAGTGTGAGTTGCACTGGAGGCAAAGGGTGTTAAGTGTCTTGCCCAAGGACACAATGGACTGACGGAGCTGGATTTGAACCACCAACTAAGTTATTGGATGACCTGCTGTACCAACTGAGCCATGGCCACCACCTGAAGAAATTAAAAATAGAAAAATGAGTGGCGATAGAGACTTATTTTACAATAAATGACAGATAGGAAATCTGACCTGGGCTTCAAAATGACGTCATTATCTTAACCCTTGAATTATTTTCAATGGTCAAACTCAAGGTTACGTGATTTTAAATGGTCATAACTCCAAATCAAATGGTGATAAATATTCAGGTACTACATGTAGGTTCCAAAAATGGCATCACGAACTTTGACCTTTAGTGACCTTGAAGGGTCAAACCCATAGTCTCACGTTTTGAGTGGGAGATGTCCATGAACATCTCAAATATTTGTGAGAGGTGAGGTTTGTTGTGGCACTCGTTTAATTTAATTTTTTTAAAGTAAAACAGCCATAACAGAATCAGGAAGTGATATTATATTTTTCTTTTTTCACAATTCGTTCGACTTATTTTTTTTTTTTTCCCCTCAAGAATGTTCCTTGAATGTTACATATTTGTAATTACAACCAACCCCTTAGTTGAAAAATGACAAGGTTTTCTTTCAGTATTAGAGCGATACCCTCGTCCACCACTTTATTATATTCACCCTGGCCATGGCTCAAGTGGTAGAGTGGGTTGGCTATTCAAATCCCACAATGTTCACACTTCACCCTCTCACACTAGTGGTCAGAGAGATAGATAGTTCACCACAACCAGAGGGAGAATGTGAGAGTGAATAAATAATGGATCAATAATTTAAAGTGCCTTGAAAAGAGCTATCCATTATTATTAGCATGACACAAACATTGTCACTTTCCATGTACAAATGAAAGACATGATCATGTGACTGCCTTTGTCAACACTACTTTAACCCCATTAGACATCTGAGCAGCGTTACCGTTTTTCTAGTGGGGTCAGACTGGGTGAGAATGTTAAAAGACGTGATGTAACCCCATAAATTGGGATGGTCCACATCACCTTTGATCCATCATTCCTGTGACTCATCCTCCTCCAGTTTGCATCAGAGTCCATTTAAAATCACATCACACTCGTTTAATTGCATATAAAAAAAAAAAATAAAATCAGATTATTAATCATGATGATGGATTAATATCTGCGTTAACTTTGACAGTCCATGTGATAATAAACGGCGATAAATCACTTAGAAGAAAGGTTAAACGGGGACTAACATTCATTTGGTAACGGTGGTGAATGGGTTAAACGCTCAGATTAAAAGGGCATTTGAGGAAAAATTGGTAGACGGAAAAACACAACACCTCAAAGTTACCTTTTGTGGAGCTCACACCTGCTTTTTTCTGCCTTTCTCTATCACACGCGCACGCTGACAGACAGCTACAGCCATCAGAGACATGCTTCCAGTCCATAGACATTGACAGCCTGTCAAACTGTGGACTGGGGCCTGGGAGGACACACCTTGCAATCAGCTCCGCATGCAAAAAAGGCTGAATCAGAATGCATTATGGGAGAGAGCACCACGCCGCTCCCTAAAGTACCCCACAGACAATCTAAATTATTAATATATTAATTATAAATATGAACAACTCCATGGTTCTGTGCCTCTATCAACATGTATCAAGCTGCCCTTTGTATTTAATTGGCTCTTACTAGAATCAGACACTGAATCGCATTAGCCTTTCATGCCACTGAATCATAAGTATATCAATTTAAAATATGCTTTGCTGAATGTATCAAGCTCCACAGGCAGGTATCAGGGGTACATTTGTAATAATTATAAAGTAGCTGTATGAGGCATGACCTCAATTAGGCAGGACGTGTGCAAAAACTGCTTAGAACACTGGTCAACACAAACACTTATGGAGTTTTTTTTTGAGCTGATTTAGGATCATTTTGATGTGATGATTTATAAAAACAATGATTTTGCTCAGTCAAGTCAACTTTCTAAATATTTTTGTTTATACGTCCAGGTATTTTCACACCACAATGTATGATCCGACATTTTGCATGTTCCATTTTATGACTAATGAATGGAATTGGTATATATATATATATATATATATATATATATATATATATATAATATATATATATATATATATATATATATATATATATGTATATGTATATATATGTGTGTGTGTGTATTTTGGTTTCATTGTTTTTTCTTGGTTTTTGCGAGTATGGCAGTGCTGATGCTAATGCTAGATTATCATTTATAAATGGGTATGTTATTGGTGCATATGAGAGTGAGGATTTCATACATTATTATTACTATTAGAACATTGAGATATATATATATATATATATATATATATATATATATATATATATATATATATATATATATATATTTTGTGTACTTAACCCTTTCTGTTCGAAATAAGGACTTCAAACAAACAAACAAATAAACAAACAAACTGGGCTCATGCCCTGAATTTTGCACAATGATAATGTTTAATTTACATGCATTTACCTTTATCAACATCTATTATTGAATTGACATGAATTGAAGTTTATCAGATTTAATTAGTACATTCAGTTACAATATTATTTTGTTTTCTCCTAAAACATTTTTTTGGATGATAAATATTAATAAACTGATAATGTCCCAAAAATGCAATTAAAATCCTGGGAATAATGTATGTCATTTTTTTAATTCAGTCGTAAAAAATGGTCCTAATACAGTTGAAAAAACAAACAACTTACAAAAACATGTTTTGTTTTGTAACCCAATGTAATTACTTTTTTTTTTTTTTTTTTACTTTTTTTCGTTCATTCAATCACATGCGTTCAAAAGAAGCGTCTAAACCTTTGAAATAAGACAACCTTGACCAACAATCATTACATATTTGAGGAAATTTTCATCAAGAATAACAAAAAGCTCTGACACTCCATTGAAGTGCAATTTAATAGCCTGGAATGTTGTGCTTTTTAATGCCCTGCCTGGTCTCAACTCATAAATATGTGAATAATAATTAAAGCAAATCACTGGCTTTGTATTCACCTCTAATGGGTAATAGTGTTCAAAATGTTTGAACAAATAACCCTGGTCGACAAGTAAAATGCATCTGGAATAAAACTAATGAAATGTTACCACGTATGTGTGTTACTGATAAAGAAAAGTCAAATCTTAAATGATGGTTGGATCAACTTTCCAAGATAAGTCTGGGGTCAAAATGTGAAATACTTAGAATTAACAAGAGAATAGGTTTTAGTCCAAAGGAATGTTGGTCTCAGATCTACCAGATTCAGTTCTTCAGGACAGTTCCATAACTTGTTCTTGCTTTTCTAAATCTGCTTAATGTTTGAGAGTGGAACCCTATACTTCCTTCCCGAATTCAATAAAAATATATTCTGTATTTTAAAATAAGATATTCAGTAATATTTTATAATACCTACACACAATTCACTATGTATTAACTATTTGTTACCTATTTGTAAATGTTTGTTAATTTATTGTTCATACACAATTTATCATAAACAAAACATTTGTCAACAAACCATTAACAAATAGCTGTAAAATTTAATTATTTTTAACAGACAGGTGTAGGTTAACAAAGGAGGTAGACAAACAAACAGTTGTAAACACTGCCCCATCTCTGATAAAAATAATCTAATCTAATAATCTAAGACAATATCAAACATTAACAGACATTAAGAAATGAGTAATAAATGGTTAATACATAGTGAATTATGCGTAGGTATTAGAAAGTGTGACCAGATATTCTTCCCCTGTTTAAAAAGCACTCATTGGAACAGGACCTGAAGAGAATATGGGTGATTTAGTGCCAATGATTTCTTTCTGCCATTGTGATCAAAGTTAAGATCTGTCCGAAAAATACGGTAATAACTAAAGCGAATGACTGCCTTTGCATTCACGTCTAATGGGTAATGGTGGTGAAAATGTTTCAACGAATAATTGAACATTTAGAAAAAAAAACAAAAACCTAAGTAAAACAAACAAGGAATAAAGTATGGCGGGTCATTTTGGCTCTTTTCAACAACAATAAATAAATACAAATAAAAAAGAAGATGGATGTTTTTTCAAGGAGGCAGGCCAGACTTAACGCTGTACTCGAGGTGCTTCTGTATTTCATTTCACACTGTATTTCAGGGGTGAATACAAACACCAGGAGTGCATCTCTCTGTGAATGAGCTTTAAAAGTCAACTGCTGCAGGTACTGTATGACTGTCTAACGCACATACAAAAAGCTCTTACACCATAAGAGTCTATGAGCACCAGCGGCGGCGGCGGCGGCGAGGAGGAACACTCTTACTACTGCTGCAATAACGCAGAAGAATTCTCTAATCTCCAGTACAGTAGATCTCCGCCGCCGCTATACAATCAGACATCTGAGCGCTTTAGGTAAGCGAGGTGAACCGGTGCTCAGGAGAAGATAATCTGCTTTGAATACCACCCCAGTTCACACTATCCTCTGGAAGATACCTAGCATTCCTTCTCTATTTGGTTAATGGAGCGTGCATGCCCAGGAGAAATATGAAGAGGTTGCAAAGTGACTTGCAGCTTGGAAACAAAATCATCAACTTTATGAACTGAGCTAAAGATAATGAGACACCAGGGACATGCAGACGGTGTTTCTGCATGGACGTGGAACAGGTGAACAGGAGAAAACGTGTGAAACTAGCAATCTGAAGATGACCTTTATGTATTTTTTCACTCCGTTTTATTATGTTTATGACAGGAATGCAAGTGTAGGCTTCATGTCAGGCATTAGAATGTGTTATGTTTATGCATGCACTCGTACTGCTATGGGGTTATTTTAAGTCATGTCAACTACTTCCTGTTGCCAATGAATAGAAGACAGCACATATGTAGACCCTGTCACACACATTTTATTATTTATTGATTTGTTTGTTTTAGTAAGGACAGTACAGAAGAAGAAGACGAAAAATTAACAAAATCTAAAACATGATCAAAAACTCTTCTAAATACAGAGAAAAACACCAAAATGTGATAAAAGATGTGATAATATAAATTCAATTAATGTGTTTATTCAACACCTAAAGGTTTATTCAAATCTATGTTGATGTTTAAATTTTGACAGCCCTAATAATAATAATAACAATAATATAATACAGCAATAACAATGTGTTTTTACTCTTAAAAAGAATAAAAAACAGGAAAGAAATCTTGATGCAAGTTCTCATAATTCAAGCACGATAGTGATAAAATACTTCTTTGTTTTTCTACACTTATTCAAACCTGAAGTTTGTGCAGCACAGAAGGATACAGTAAACTTTAATACTACATGTGGGGGATTCTGATGAAACAAAAAAATAAATGAATGAATAAATAAATAAATCAATGGTCCTGAGGTTTTAGTGGTGAAATATTAAATAAATCCTCTATATCGTATTATTTTACTGTAGGAGAAAATGCATTTTAAAACATTTTATTTTTATTTTCCACTTTTTATACATTACCGGGGTAATTTTGATGACTGAAATGTGGTGCGACCAACCTTTAATTTAGGGGAAACATGACAATAAATAAATAAAACTACAAGTGCATTGGTTTATGTCAAAAGTCTCATTAAGTGTTGTTTATTGTTTATTTTAATAGTGAATATTCATAATATTTCAAGAAAAGATCATGTCCATGAATTATTATTCTCATTCCTGCAATATATTCATAATATTTAAAAGCTATAGGAATTTGAATACGACCTGAAAGTACCCACAATGCATCTGTACTAACAGTAGTCCCAAGATGGCTACAAGGTGAATCACCTTTATTTTATGTTCCTGATTTGTGTCATAACTGCCTGAACACAGCAAGACTGATTCTCATGACTGAAATGAGTCACATTTCATAATGAAAATGTTTTTTTTTTAATAATTTTTAATAAGGTAATGTGTCATTATTTCGCTAGCTCATAATAGCTAATGCTACAGTTAGCATTATTGTCGTCACATAACCGCAATGCACTTTCTCATTACAACAGTTTGTTGAGAATCACACGCGTGCGTTTTCAGGGTAAAGATTTTTTTATCTGTGGTCAGACTGGGTCTCTAACTCGTACTGAAGTCTGCAGAGGTCACAATAAATCACACGGACTGGAAGATATGGATGAAAACCTTTGAACACTTCATAAACTATAAGGGTCTGACACAAGTGACTATATTCATTACTCAGTCATCTGCTGATTGTTTTTTTGATTGATCATTTTGCCTATAAAATAGACAAAACACTTAAGCCTGGGCACGAGGCACATCTGCCTGATAGGAAAAAGTTATTTGCTGTGGCAGATCAGTCTGGTTCTGTTCCAACTGTTTTCCACAGAGTCGGAATCAGGTCAAAATAACACCCCTGTCAAATCGGATGTGGTTTGATAGAATGACAAGTGGTGACATGTGACCTTTGACCTGTGATCACTGCAAGGTTGTCATAGTTTTTTTGTTTTTTTTTTTTCATTATATTTTAGTTTTTATGTGTTATCTTATTCAGTTAGCTGTAAGCAGCTTTTAGGGCAGATTTGTTGGCAACACATTATGTATTAATCATTTGTTAATGTTTGTTCATTAGTTATTAACCATTTGTTACCTATTTGTGAATGTATTATAAAGGTTCATCCTGTCTTCCCAAGATAAATCTAAAATGTGATTACAGTGTATAATTTTACAGCAATTTCTTAATGGTCTTAAATGGTTTGTTTAGGATAAATTGGATATGAACAATATATTAACAAACCATTTACAAATAAGTAAATAGTTAATAAATCCTGAATTTTGTGTAGGTAGTTTTTATTAGTTTTCCTAAATGCATAGTTTTAGTTCAGTTTTCGTATTAGTTTAAGTTTGCTCATATTTTTTTTTATCCCCCTCAGCCAAAATGTCAAACAAATATAGATTAAATCACAATTCATCAAAACCAACCCTGTGAATAATCTGATTAAAAATGTTAACCATTAACCTTTGCCGTTTACTTTTTTCTGCAAAAATCTGGTATTTTCTTGTTTTTAATTTACCATTCATGTAGATATGTATAACTCTTATTATATTATTAAATTAAAAACTGAAAAACAATAAAGAAAATGTAAGATTTTCCACTGACTAAACATAAGAAGTATCAAACATATATTTTCTGACTTTTTTTTTTTAAACCAACCATTAACAAAGGTACAATAGTAAATAGTTATTTAGTATGAATAATTAGTATGATTTAACCACTGATGTTTTTATGGATTTGTGCTTCAAAGATTTTCTTTTATTATTTTATAAGTGACAGTGGAGGCAAGGTGTTTGTTCTTATATGGGATGGCTGGGTTTTTTTTTTTTTGTTATTTCTCTATATATTTGCGTTTTTATTCCTTTTTTTCTCATCTTGGAAAAATTGTCAATGCTGTTTTGTTTTTGCACGCTTCTGACTAAATATTAACATAATACACATAATAAACACTAAAAACAAGCATCTACAATCACTATCATTGATCCAAACTCCAGGAATTTTACTGGTCAATCAATGTTGTAGAACAGAGCTGTCAAACTAATACAGCCTAATACGATATAAAGTGGGCCGCACCAGTAAAATAATATAAATAATAGGATAAAAATGTATAAAATAATGTCAACACCAAAGTTTTTTTCTGTGTTATCGAGTAAAAAAAAAAAAAATTGCAATAAAAATGTTTAAATCTAGAAACTTTACTTGAATAAAACATGAACAAATAAACAACCTTGAAATTCTTAAGAAAAATAAGTGAAATTTTGTCAATTTTATGCCTTAGTGGATGTTTTAATCACAACTTCCAGATCACAGTGGATCTACAAATATATACAACATTTAGTAACAGGTTGAATATTGGTAAAATCCCAAATATATTTCAAGTTATTTCCTTTTGTGTGTAAAAGCCTAGTCTTTTTGTACTTTATTTGACATAAAAATTCAAAGAAACATTTTCAGTTCGTTTCCATTATTTCGATGATATTTTACATCCACTTTAGATTGAATTGACCTTAATTGATTTTGACTTCCTCAGTGTAATATTTGTATTTCACAAATTCATCCCAGGGGCCCAGAATGGACCCTTTGGCAGGCCAGATTTGACCCCCGGGCCTTATGTTTGACACCTGTGTTGACAGTGTTTCCACAGAAACTCCAGAGCCCCTAATGTCCAAATGGGTCATACTATCTGACGGCCGTGAAAACTGTTCAAACTGCATTTGACCTGAATTATTTACATGTATTGACAGGAATAATGGATCAAAAAGCTGTTCAGACTTTCATATCAGTCGATGCTTTTAGCTGCTGGTCAGCTGTTCAGGTCTTTGAGGGTTAAAAACACATGAGGAGAACTTTTAAATGCATTCTATTTTGAGGTGTTTTCCACAATGTAACCCATTCTTGCGCAGTAACGTTTTAAGTGCCTTTACAACCAATAGACTCAATGGATAATAACAGTCATACTAAAGCTGCCACACTGGCCATAATGTGTGACTTTAACTCGAACACATTCTGATGGAAGTGACAGCCAATGATGTATGGGTTTTTTGGTTACCTTTTTTTTTTTTCTTCAATCCATCTCCACATGTATAAAGTGAACATTATTTGTCAGACTCACACTAAAAGGGCCATAGATTCAAGGGTTACCATTGATTTTTGTTCAAGAAAAGTAATAGTTTAGGATGATTTTAACCCATACAGATGCAGTTCCCAAATACATTTTACTCCCAGTTTAACCTTTTTTTTTTTTTTTTTTTTTTAAGAGAATTATCATCTCAGGCTGTCAAATTTTTTAATTAGATTAATCACAATTAATCATGAACAAAATATTTTGTGAGTCGACTGTCCTGTAATTTTTTTTTTTTTTTTTATCAGATCTCCCACAAAATACACAAAAGTGCACAAAGAAACATGAAAAATGCATAGAACATGTATACAAATACACCAAAAAAGTGATGAAAAATCCAACACATATTCAAAAATTATTTTAAAATACAGAAAACTAAACCAAAAATATTCAATATATACTGTATATGCAGAAAAAAAAAAAAAATAAAAAAAAATAAAATATATATATATATATATATATATATATATATATATATATATATATATATATATATATATATATATATATAACAAAATTAATTAATTAATTAATAATAACAATAATAATAATAATAATAATAATAATAATAATAATAATAATAATAACAATAATAATAATATGCATTAATGTGATAATTTTGACAGCCATAATTTAGAATTGCTTTTAATTCTAATTATTCTTACTTATTTCAATATTTCCACTGTATTTATATTATTTTTTCAGCGACAATCAAGTACGTTCCTATATTTCATTTAATAATCATGTAAATGCAGATTAAAGTACAGGGTTATGATATCAGACAGAGAAAACTGAAAAAGTGACTTATTTACAGTTACAGGCATTCATACAACTATTTATATTTGATCCAACTACATGGCTGGTACTGGTGAATCAATGTTGTTGAAAATAACAGTGTTTCCATGGTAACTATGGTGCCTCTGAATATCCAAATGGGTCACATCTGATGACCATGAAAAGATGAAAAACTACATTTCACATCAATGACTTACATGTATTGATAGTTGAACAGATATTGAAACACTGTTGAGGTATTTAAGTGCCACAAAAGATATCACCTTTATTGACATTTACAGATAATTTCACTGTAATCACTGCAATAACAAATGTATTTTAAATTGAGGATATAGTTCAAATAATCCTGTGAATCCAATATGAACTGTAAATATATGACATTTGTATAAAAGTCTGGACAAATGTTATAAAGTCAAAAGGGGGAAAAAAAACCCCTCAAACATAAAAACAGATGAGGATAAATCACAGCGTCATATTCTATCCTTCCGCCTTCACCCGAGTACTGTAGGTGTGATTTAACGCTTTGTCTGTATCACAACTTTATGTACCCATAGTCAGACTGATTGTCAAATAATTATTTCCATGCATCGATAAGGTTAATGGTTGACATCAGTAGATCGTTGACATTTTCCCTTAAATAAAATGTAAATTTTTTTTTTTTTTTTATCACCATTGCAATTTTGATAAACCAACCAGTTGATGGTGGAAAAAAAAACACCTTGAGAATTGCTTTTATTCCTAATTTGATAAATAAAAATACAAGCATTAAAAGTGTCACAAAATAAATAAGTAAATAAAATCATATTACGCCACCTTTGACATTTACAGTCAATTTAAGTGCATTTTAAGCTGAAAATACAGTTAAAATAATCATGTGAATAGAATACAGGCTGTAAATATAATATCTAAAAGTCTGGCCAGATGTTATAAAGTGTAGAACTAGAGGTGGGGGGGGGTTAAATATAAAAACAGATGAGAATAAATCACAGCCTCATATTCTATCCTTCCACCTTCACCTGAGTACTGTAGGTGTGATTTAATGCTCTGACTGTATTACATGTTTATGTACCCATAGTCAGATTGCTTGTCAAATAAATCTAGCTGTTTTATGATGGTATATAACACTCGGTACCAGTTGTTGACCTTGCTCTACCTCCCTTCGACAGCCTCTGATCCACTCCTCTCATCACCAATAACCCTCACTGGAGTGCAGCGAGTTCACTACATCCCATTTTATCCATTGACCTCCCAAGCAAAATTAAACACGTTCACACAGAAAGGACACTACAGTAGGTGCATGCGAACATTTTTTTTCCCCCACACGACGCAACATTTATTTTCTCCCCAGACCTTACTGTACTTATGATAAAGCGTGCAATTGTCTTTAATGTAAAAGGAGGAACATTTATGCTGGACATGATTATCGGCCAAGGAGAAATAAAAGCGAAAGGTCAGAGGGCTATGAATGAGCTATAATTTTACAAATGTACGACATCTGAATGATCGTGGTTGGAGAATACGGTTGTTAATAGTTAGCAGCTGGTTATTTTGATGTACCATATAAGTCAGTAGTGCAATGTCTTACTGTATATATAACCCACACACCCAGAGGTACTTTGGGATAATTAATAATAATACTCTATATTTAACCTTTATTATTAGGATTATCATTATGCTCATATGTTTACATAACCTATACCTGAATTTATGATTATTGGGTGATTTTTCAGAGAATATGAATGATAATAAAAAATAAAAAAAAAGGTATTAGTGCTGTGGTGAAGCTATTTATTACAGTTTGAGAATTAAATGTGCTAAAACCCAGTGCTACTTTTGTGTCTTGTGTCAAAACTTCTGTACTGGCCCCGCCCCCTTTAACATCAATGACAGAAGACTTTTTGTCCGTTGACTGTTGTGTCTCAAGTTTTCTTCTTTTTTTTTTTTTTTTTGTACGAAAAAAATCCAATAAAATACACAGAAATACACAAAGAAACACAAAAACTCTTTTTAAATCATAGTTTTGTGTCCCATATATAATGTTGGACAGTATGAGCACAAGCAATAAATATTATTAAAAAAAAAACTTATTGTAGATATAAATCCAATTAGATGGCATGATTGTGTATGTATATACAGTACATATATACATACATATAGAATACTGAATTGACTTTTGCGAGTTCCATCAACCTTCGTTTCCTGAAATTAATATTCAACTGTTTGACTAAATTGGAACCAGAGTTCTTTTGTGAATTTGTCCACAGACAGGACAGAAGGATTAGGGTTAGTCACCAGGAGTTCTGGCAAAAACTAACTGTCAAATATCCCACATTTGGACACAGAGGCTTTTTCATAAATGGGATAAAATCACTACCACACGAAATGAAAACGACAGATTCTAAAATATTTACTGCTAATGATAAAAACAAGCTGAAAGCAAAACAAGTATGAACCCATCTATGAAATACGTAATGTCTGAAGGGTATATGTGTAACAAGTGAATGGGAAATAGGCATTTGTTTGTTTTTTTTAATTGTGTATATATTATATTTTAATGTACAGGTACTACTTTGAAAATCCGAATATCATGTAAAAGTTCTTTTATTAGGGTAATTCAACATAAAAGGTGAAACTAACACATTTTCTAGACTCGTCACATACAAAGTGGGATATCTAAAGCATTTATTTGTAATTTTGTTACTTATAATTAGCTATAATAGCACTTTAGTTTTTGCCTGGAGCCTTTAAACGTTACTTGGTTACACTTAATGTAAAATAGTAAATAATAACTAAAGTAATAAATAAAAGAATACAAGTAAAAGAATAAAAAATAATCAAAGTAAAATAATAAATCTTAGTATCCTTGTATAATTGTCCAGATCTCTCCAGTGTAACTTCCTCTTCCTGCTGGTTCTAACCAGCTTCGTGCCTTTATTTGGATGTATTGATCAGCTTGGCGCTAACTACTTCCCCTTCTTGACATGATTGACTATTGTGTTTCTGAGCATATGCCTCTTCTAAAGAATACGTTTCTTGACCTGCCTTAATTCCCTGCAACATGACTCAACTTTATCCTTTAACCCTTCAAACTGCAACTCAATTTTACCAACATTTCTTAATAAATTAATTGAATGCTGTTCTTGAACCATTTTGAAAACATGCGATTGTTCTTTTGTTCTATTATAAATGAAAATATCCAGATGAAAACTGGGATATTGAAGGCAAGTCCTGTTAAATGATGCAATAGATAAAACATTTGTGGATATTTACTGAAGTTTTGATATGTTTTGTACGACATATGAACATTTTTTTTTGGTTTGTTTTGGATGTTTTTGTTGGACTATGACTGTGTTTGTTAGAATATGTTTCCTCTGTGGATAATTATGAGACGTAAAGGCACAGATCTGCTGTTCGACATGTGTATTTTTAACCAATACGTGACTGTACCTGCTGTGGATATTTTATCCGACAGTGGTTTATATCTTCTGATGTGTGAGAATCTGTTGTTAAACTACATTAGGTCATGTGACATTTGGGACAGGTTTGGGTGGTTTGATTAATATTTTTTGCGTGACTACTTCCAGCCTATATGTGGACCCTTGGATGTTTAAAGGGTTAACAAGAACACATTTTACATTTGGAATCACAAATAAATCAGCATTCTCTTAATATTATTTTGCCTTATCATTCACATTGATTATATATTCATTGTCACAGAAAATCATTATTACATTTTCAGTAAATGTAATAATGTTACATTGTTAGTTTCATTGTTACTTCATTATTATTTATAATCATTGTTTTTACCCTGAATAATATTCCTGCTCTGTGCTCATGCTGATCCAAGGCCTTTGACCTCCATTTATTAAAACCTCAAACCCCAAAAACTATGAAAATTGGAATATTGCTTGAAAGTGAATCAGCAAAATCAAAAATACATCAAAGAAATTGTAGATAAATATAATAAAACACTTTACAGCTGAGGAAACATGTCTAGAATTGCTTTAATTCTGTTTCATAGATAGAAAACTACAACCTTAAATGCCACAAAAAAACATCAAAAGATGAAAAACTGTATCTTACTGTACATGAATCATCGACATGTATTGATAACATTACTTGATCAGAAATGATTAAACATTTTAGATGGGAGTAGGATTTTGATTGCCAGTGGCTGTTTGGGTTTTTTACAATTAAATTCAGGTCCTAACCTTTAAAATATCCTAAATATCCTTACTTCAACCTAATCCTAATCCTAGACTTCTTGCAGGAGTGACGACGAGGAGGAAGTTACTGCTCAATTTTTATTCCCCTCTCTTATATATCCTTGCGAGGACATTTCGTACATAAGTATAGAAGAATTTCCAGCACACACACACACACACACACACACACACACACACACACATTGCGAGGCAGTTCCTGATGAGCCATGAAGGGTGTGTTGGAGTTTTAGCCCGAAGCCTTGCCTGTTCCGACTCCACTCTCTCTATCTCGCTACTTTGAAGTGAAAAGTCGGTTGAAAAAAATATAAAATTAAATAAAATAAAAAAAACTTACTTTAGCCAGGGGAGAAGTTTGTTGGGTACAATTGTAGCTAAAAAAATAAATAAAGCTATTTGTTTTAGCCTAAATGCCAGTTGGCTTTTGAGCAAAAACGGTAGGAAGGTCGTCGAATTGATTGGATTCGCTCATTTCGTCGCTCATTTCTTCTCGCCAAACACATATGAGACCAACATACGGCATCCTGCAGATAAAGAAGTGGACATTTATCATGCGGAATCTTTGTTTTCAGATGTGAGGACAAATGCATCTGGAAATGTAAGGCCTTATTTTCCCGATATGTCTGCCAGTTCTTATTTAGCTGACCGTGTATTACTTTTGGCATGAGTCCTTGGCTCATGCAAAAATGCATGAAAGTCAGAGAGGTGAGGATGTTTTTTTTTTTTTGTTTTTTTTTTTTTCGTTTTTTTTGACGCCATATCACTATTTGAGAGTTTTTTGGCATAAACTGAATGGAATCAAATTGAATGGGTGTAGTTGAAATCAATTCTGCACTGGCAAACAGTCAATGTGCTCCTGCATGTGCACTGAGGAATACGCTCGGTGGATTCAATCGATGCTGGAGTCTGAGATGTGTACAAGTCAGATGTCGTTTGTTGTGCTGGGGTGACCGGCACAAAAGAAAAAAGGTACAATGTGTGATATATTCGAAGGGGGTAAAAGTACTCACATTCTCTACTTAATTAGAAGTACAGTTACTTGTGTAACAAAAATGCAAGTTTTGATTCAACTCCTTTACTTAAAGTAAAAAAAAAAAGTATGACTTCTCAATTGTAATAAAGTAAAAAAAAAAACTAAAACTGCTTTTTTTTGTTCCATGGATGCAATGATACTAATTTAATGAGGAAATGTTTCTAAGGATCTAAAAATAAAGTCCTTAAAAATGAGTTACTGTGTTGGAAAGATGTTTGATTGTGTCACAAAACCCATGGTTTTGTGTGTACAGGTGAGAAATTATGAAAACAAAAATATCAAGTTTTAAATATGAGGCTAAAAAGCATAATCGTGAGAAAAAAAGTAAAACAAATTATGAGGAAAAATTCAGAATAATGATATAAAAAGTCACAGTTTATCTCCACTGATTTTCCTCCTGAAGCCAATCACTTCTGTTTAGTTTGAAAATGTAACAAGCTTATTCTGAGAATGTAAGGAGTATAAAGTACAAATATTTCTGAACAAATACAGGGAGGAAAAGTAAAACATTTCCAGAAAAATACATATTAAAGTAAAGTACAAATACCTACAAAAATATTCTACTTAAGTGCAGTCAGAAGTACTTCTACTTAGTCTCTCTCTCTCTCTCTACACAGTGAACTTAACACAATTTCCTTGTATTTTTTTCAAATTGTCCTCCAGTGTTATTACACCATCACTGGGTTTTAACCAATTTAAAAACAAAAAAATTGTGATGGAAGTCAGGGGCTTGAGTTGCTAATGTCCTTTTTCGTTGTCAGAATCGGTTAAATATCCTGAATTAAACTTGAACTTTCTGGCTCTGGAGCAATTAACTGCAACCTCAAGTGTCTCCGAGACTTAATTTTGTTTTGTCCAGTTTGTCCAAAGCTGCCTCGTGCCTGTGCAGGTGGAATGACCTCACAGCAGGGGGGTCTATATTAGCCTGGTCCACCAAAGCAATGGTGAGGTGTATCCATAACTAATCCTTGTGTTGGTAAACAACTTGTGTGTGTGTGTGTGTGTGTGTGTGTGTGGCCTGCAGCATTGATATCTTGGTGCTAAAGGGGAGGTGGAGCTGAGAATCTTTTAAGCAGATAATCCTGAGCACTCCACCTCACTCCCACCCACCTCCTTTTCTAATACCCAGAGAGGACTGGGGACCTGCTTAAGCCGACCAGACGCTACACCAAAGCTCCCATCATTCTACCAGTGGATCAGTCAAACCCCAACAACCAGACCCTTTGGGGGTCAAATCCCGGGGCCAATTGCAGCCCTCTAATGGTTCCAATGTGGCCCCAGGGGATGAATTTACAACAATTCCAGTCAAAGCTGTGGAAGTCACTTTAGTTCAGGTTTCACATACAGACCAATATGATCGACAGCAGGGGTTTCAAATGGTGGGATAGTAAACCTATACCCCCCCCCCCCCCAACCAAACAATTAAAACCTCACTAAAATGCTACTAAGGCTATGTCCAGACGAGTTTGACACGGGATTAGTTTTGAAATGGTGTCAAAAAGTTTCAGTAAATAACCTGTGTCAGCATGGGGCTGAAACGCTTGCTGAAAATGATGCAATTGACATGCCACACCACGATGCAAGTTGTAAGTTGGTGCAGAAACAGCACCTTATCCAGATCTTCCCACTCTGGGACCCATTTTCCAAATATATCGTTTTGGAGTATCCATGAGACCGGTTCCAATCCGTTAATAAAGTACGTCAGTTTCATGCAAATTAGTTTCTGTGCAGATGGGGTCTAAGAGTCATAACACTTTTCTTTTTTCTCTCACCAACTGCCTTCTACTGCTTTAAGCTCCGCCCACTTCCACCCCTGCCCCTCAACCAATGCAGGCTTCTACCCTAATGTGTTATAGAATAGAAAGTACAACTAAAAGATGGTGTTTGGATTTTTAAAATAGCACAAAGTGGATATAAATATACATGAAATTTGTTAACATTCTTTTTGTTTTTTACACTAAAACAAAGAAAACATTGGAGTTGTCATTATTTATAGGTTATGTTATTATTTATTGGTCCAACCCAATGGAGATCAAATTAGTATGAATGTGGCTCCTGATAGAAAATGAGTTTGAGATCCATGCCTTACACCGTTTACACCAAACCCACTCACTAACTCATAAAGACCCAAACAACCACCGGCTATATAAAGCATCTACTGACATGAAACGTTCGGCAACTTGTGATCCACTAATCCTGTGAATCCATGTAAATTATTGGTGGAAAATGCAGTTTGTTGTCTTTTCATGGTCATCAGATATAAGTGCTTTGGATGTTCACATGCTCCGTAGTTACCCTGGAAACACTGTCATCTCCAACAACGGTGATGACCAACCCTACTCCTTCAGACCTGCGTGTTTTAGATGTTTCTCTCTCCCAGCACACCTGACAGTCGTTATCAGGCTTCTGCAGAGCTTGATGATGGGCTTATCATTTGAATCAGGTGTGTTGGAAGAGGGATACATCTAAAACATGCAGGATAAGAGCACTCTAGGGCCAGGGTTGGTGCCCCACTGCTCACCAACACTGATTCACTAGTCAAATTTATGGAGCTGGATCAAAGACAGTGGATGTTGTTGCTTGTTTTTATGTTCAGTTAATGACATACGTCATAAAAAAAGTCATTTTTTCCTTCACTTTTCTCCTTTTCTGATATAATAACCACAAAGTTTAATCTGGCCTTTTATGAACCAAGGTTATTTTCGTGAACAAAAGATAATACAATTAAGAAAATTTTGAATTATTAAAAGACATTTTTACAAATTGAAATCAATACAAACTATGAATGCACCCAAAAAGCGCAGATTCCATCAAGGCAGATCAGCCCTACCTCTTTCAATTCTGTCAGGAGCGATCTACCCCGACCAACCCAATTAAAACACACATGTGCATGTGTGCGCTGCCATTAACAGTGGACAGAGGGCTTAATTAAACAACAGCTGCATATGTTTAGTTCCAATATAAAAAGGTACTACAATTCATGTTAGATTTCGGTTTGGTAACTGCTATCAATGTTTACACCAGTTTCATACGTATACTGAACAACCTGCATCCGCTAGCCAACCTGAGTGATATGAGCAGCAGCACAGACAACACACATTAAGACAACTCGCTCTTTTTTTTTTACAAACAGGATGTAGACAGTGTGGTGTGGGTCTTGGTGGATGCTGCCTTCAACTTTTTGCACTGAATGTAAAAAGTGAGGACGTGTGACAGAAGTCTGGACAGTCCGGTTCTAGATTTTAGAGCCGTCAGTCCAGACAAAATGCGGACGTATGTGCACCCTACTGATGTTGTGCAGTTAAATTTAAAATAAAACTCAAGGTGTTAGCCTTTGTGTTGTTGGGGTTAAAATGTTGATGCTTGTGTCTTGTCCGTGGACACCACTATGTTGCAGTGAACTTTAATACAAGTTGCTCATTGCTGGACCAACGTGTGTCTGTGTTGTTCCTCTGCTGACAATGTGATGACGTAATCACGACTCCTCGACTCGACTTTGACTTTATTAATGGATTGATGCTGAAATGGTTAATGCCCTAGCACTGACTCTCTACGGGTTAAGTGGATGCCAGTGCCACAGGCTGGGGTGTAATTAAACCACAGCTACACGTGTGTGTGGTACTGAAATTGACAATAGAGTTCAGTGTAGTTACTATCGTTAATGTTTGCTCTGGTTCCATACACATACCGACTTTCTGTACCCAACCCTATCGGACATTGACAACAATGAAAACACAGGGAGTATTAGACATAATTTTTCCATGTTTTAGTAAGTTTTGTAAGCACACAATACAGTTTCAGTCAGTTTTTCTGAAATTAGTTTTTATTTATTCCAGTTATTTTTTTCCAATTCTAATTTTCATTACTTCATTAGTTTTCCTTAACAATAATAACCTTGGTTTACTCCAAGGATATCTGGGACCAAAAACATAATATCCCTGAAATGCAGTTCAGGTATAGGAATATATTTTGGTACTACCACAGAAGTAGGTATTGGCTTTTTATGGGTTAAGTGGATGCTGGTGCCACAGGCTACGTACTTTATTCACACACCTATGTGCTGATAGTTGAAGTATCTTGAAGATGACACAATAACTCAAATGAAAAAGGGACTAAAACTCCAGCTTCGACTCAGCCATTTGGGCAGCGGCCTTATCAGGAGACGATCGACTTTACAGAATTGGTATGAGAAACCTTGGAATTGCTGGCGGCGAAGGTTATTAGAATGAATGTGTGCGATTCAACCTGTGCAGCGCTCAGTAGAAAAATCCTGGATAGTCAAAAAATGAATGTTCACACAAGGGCACTTGTCCAATCAGCTACGCTTCATTACAGTGGCTTTGTAATTTCCTGGACAGTATTCAAGATGGAATTAAATCACTTCAAAGCACGACAAGTATGAGATGGGGGAAGGGTGGGGGACAAAAAAAAGACGATATCTTCCAGAAATTACTAACGAACCAGCACTGTTCCGCAATTCATACTCCGTCCACTGTCTGTAATCCAATGATGATATGATATTCTCATCAACAATACTGCAAGTCTGTAAATGTAGGCCAAGTGTGTTCCCAGAGCATCACAACAGTTGATGTCATGAGATCTAACGTCTTTTTGTTTTCAGTTCTGAATAATCAAATGTACTTTAAATGTATTTAAAACATGCTGCTATTTACTATTCATTGGGCAGGCAGGTGATTCTTTTGGTAATTTTTGCATACATTACAAGACAGTAGCAGCAACCAAAGTGCTTTACATTAGTGATCTATTATTCATTCACTCCAACGTTCTCACTCTGGTGGTGGCAAACCATGATTGTAGCCACAGCTGCCCTAGGGCAGACGGACAGAAGCGCAGTAGAAAATTTGGACGAAATGGCCCCTCTGACTAAAACACAATTGAAACCTACTAAAACACAGTTAAAACCTCAGTAAAACACAGTTAAAACCTCGGTAAAACACAGTTAAAACCTCAGTAAAACACAGTTAAAACCTCAGTAAAACACAGTTAAAACCTCAATAAAACACAGTTAAAACCTCCGTAAAATACAGATAAAACCTCAGTAAAATGGTACTAAAAGTGATAAAAACCTTCCTTTTCTCTCTCACCGGCTGCATTCTGCTGCTTTAAGCTCCAGCCACTTCCACCAATGGAGGCTTCTACCCTAATTTAACTATTTAGCTTTTAAATGCTGGAAAGCACAACTAAAAGATGAGGTTTGGATTTTCAAAATGGTGCAAACATTTTCCTCATCAAATAAAGAAAAAAATACAGTAAAATAAATACTGGATCTGAGTAATACAAGCCTTCGTGAAATCACAGTCAAGTGTATGACCTTTTCAAGCACTTCCTTTTTAGACGCATAATGCTGCTTGTACGGGACATTTCTTATGTCTTTATAATGAAGCCTTGTCATTGTCCTGCAGCGCCGTTCGACCTGTTGTGTGATGGAACTCGCCACTCTGTCTCATCAGGTGAGAGCAAAAAGGTTCCGGCTTCTCTCATCAATTACCCGCCAGCACGCCTTGTCACCCTTTTATTTATAACACCTCCTGTTCTCCCATTTTAGGAATGCGTCTTCCTGTTCCACTCTATAACTGGAATGCATGCTCACTGGTGAAATGAAAAGAAACCCGAGTCAACTAAGGTCTCCCAAGGCATCATGGGAATCGTTGACTGTAAAGAACTAATATTTGGGGTTATGTTTATGTTGGATTCGAGAAAGTGTGACTGTGTGAGTGTGTGCTGTGAGTGTCTGGGTTGAAGATGAAGCTCTACATGATCACAGAGTGCATGTAGATAAAACGGCAGCTGTGTGTTGTGCCTGTTTTTCTTATGACTAGGTCAATACCCACCACAATATTGTCAATTGAATTTACAACAGAGGTGCCCCATTCAGTCTAATGCAGGGGTTTCCAAGTGGTGGGATTGTGACCCCCCCCCCCAAAAAAAAAAGAACTCATCTCTGCTCGCCCAACATTACATTTTTCTAAACTATTATACTTGTCGGGAAATTAAGTCTTTGTATGTTACCCATCCTAGCATTAGCATTAGCAGATTAGATGCATTGAATTAGCGATGTTAAAATGAGGCTTCATGAAGCATTAGTTGTTCCTTTTTAGTCCTATAGATGGAGCTCTCTGTTCAACAAAGTGTTGAAGATTTCAACAATTTCAACTCTAGAGGACTAAAAAGTAACAACTAATGCTTCATGAAGCCTTGTTTTAACATCACTACATTGAGCTACCACTGAAGGCACTTAGGGACTGAGTGCAGATCTCCATCAGTACCAGGGAAGTTCAAAGTACAACCTACTTAGGAATTGAAAACTCCATAATCACCTTTCACACACCTTTCATGTAGCATTTCCATCAATTGTGGCCCATACTCCACCATTTTTTTTTCTTACCACAGTCATTTCCAAACAACGGTGATGGTAGTGGTGCTGAAGTGCTGTTATTATAGATCGTGTTTCATACATTGTCAGATGTGACCAGAATGCGTCTGTGTCGCTCTACTTTTTGTCTTAATACAGAAAGTTGGGAAAGTAGCTTCATTTTTCCAGAACAGTACACAAGTACTTCAGGTCTACAGGGTTGCCGCGGGGTTGTAAAAGGTAGTGAAAGGTAGTAAACAAAATTAGACCAAATTAAGGCTTGTAAAAAGTATTAAAAAGTAATAAATGTCATCTGACCAGGTAGTAATTTTTTGACCTCCATAATGTGTCGAAAATACATTTTGTAATTTGTGTAATGCAAGCCTATCTCCTTGAATAAATAAATTAGCGTGAATTTGTTTTTATGTTCCAAGTAGGACCTGAATGACCCGACTTGTACCTTGTGCGCGTTGAGCCAATCAGGGTCATGCTTCTCATAACCATAGTTGTTAGCCAGTTAGCAACATGAGTGGTTATCAATGAGAAATTGCATTGTAAACAACAAACTAGCTAACATAGCTAGCAGCCTTGGTTTCGAGAAACACACCCCCGAGTAGGTGACTAGCTGTCTTGCTGCCAAATCTGCGCTAGTTTATGGCGTTATTTCAGATGTGGGCAAAGAGAGGACAGGGCTAACTTATGCCCCCCCCCCACATTTGTTTCCAATTTATGTTTTAATGAGATACTGTTTTTACAGTATTAAAGTGTATTTTATTATTACGTTTCTTCTAATTGAAATACCCCGATTTGCTGACTTTGCTGCTACAGTTTAACACCGTGTTGGTAGTAAAAAATATTGTGGAGGGAGTGAAAAAGGTAGTAAATTGAACTAAAGTATCTCTGTATAAACCCTGGTCTATATCTAATCTTTTAATTTGGTCTGAGAAGGAATGTATGTTATTACAAAAGGAAAATGGACTTTACTTGTATGTGTGTCCCAGGCATCCCACAAAATCCTGAAAGAGCTGATGGCTGCAGTGTGGCATAATTATGGAAGAGACTTCTAAAACCAGTCTAAAATTTCTGGAGAATTTAGAGATATTCATCATTTTAGAATAACTTACAATCACACTGCTATGCCCAGAATCATGCAAGTGTGTGTGTGTGTGTGTGTAGGTTAAAACTAACACTACATTATGAGCAAACCTTTAAATAAAAAAAAAATTACAAAAAAATTTAAACTGTGACCTATTTATCCCACAATGTAATGACATGTTTTGAGTCGCTGCAATCTATGAACCAAATATGAATTTACTCAGTTGTTTTGTTGCTTCACACATGGTCATTATAATTAAATGGGGAAAAAAAACAAGTTTAAAATTTCTTGACAATTTTTAACTTTGACCTGCTTTTCCAAAAATATAACGCCATATTTTTTCAGTCACTGATAATGTATGATTCAAATTTGTTAGATTCAAATTAGTTTCACGGCAACACACATTTGAGTTTTAATTCATATCAAATACTTTGCTTTTAACATCCACTGTAATTAAATTGTAATTAAATTAAGATTTATTTTTTTTATTAATTTTTTCCCCCAAAATTAAATATGATATATACTGTGTTACTGGTACTATATACATAAAATATGGTATGAATTCAACCATTTTCATTTTGAAATTTGACCTACATTTCCCCAAATATAATGACATCTGTTCTAGATCACTGACAAAAATGGTATGAATTTATCAAATAGTTTGCTGCTAGACAAACTTGAATTTCTACCCACTGTAGCTCCATGGGATTAAAAAATAATAATTTATTTATGTAGTTATTTTTAATGTATTTGTGATTTAAGCTTTGTTGACAAAAACTACACATGGCAGATCGGTCATAAATTACATGCTAAATTTAACATGTCTATTCTAGAAAAAAACTGGAAAAAACCCCCCGTCAAATACAATAGAGGCTGAAAATCACCTTGAGATGAACAGTTGGTGGAGCTCATTCTTGACTCATCGACTAATAAACCACGACAAAAGACCAAGAATTATCACAATCATGCAAAATAATTACAGTCAGCTCAAATAACCATGATAAGGTGATTATGTAATGACGGTGACAGGCTGAAATCACCTTTGTTATCTAATGAGTGTTTACTGAAGTGGGAATTTCAGACGAAGCATTCAGTGACACTAAAATGTGTGGGGAAAAAAAGCAACGTCACACGGTTTTATTGAGAGATTCACTAATTAAGACAATACATGTATTCACCGTGAGTTTATAAAAGAAAGAAAGAAAGAAATAAAGCTTATTTTTTTCACTGACTTAAACCCAACACTGAGTAATCACCCAAATCTGGTCTTATCCTGAAATGCATCAAATTAACAAACAAAGACGTTATTATTTTTCTATTTCAGTGGAGATTTGGGTGAAAGGGAAAAAAAAAAAAAAAAAAAAAAGAGTGCCACGAAACATTGTGTCGTTTAATCATTGCATAGAAGTCATTATCATTGTCTGTTTAGTTCATCAACCCTTTTAAGACGATTGCGTCGCCGGCGGTGCATTTTCACAACTTGGTCTTTTAGCTGTAGCTGCTATTCTGTAACACACTGGAAGTGGGCGGAGTAGTAATTTTTGTTTTTTGTGTAATGAGAAATAATTAATTTGTATATATATATATATATATATATATATATATATATATATATATATATATATATATATTAGGGCATTAACGACTTCAGTTTTTTTCAAGTCGACTTATCTGTCAATAAAGTCGAGTTGCGTCGACTGGGTCGTGATGACGTCATCATATTGTCTGAGGAGAAACAACAGACACACGGCTAAAAAAACAAAACAAAAAACACGGGCACATGTCTGTCCATTAATGAGCAACTTGTATTAAAGTTCACTGCAACGTAACAATGACCGCTGACACAAACAGCATTTTAACTGCAACAAAACAAAGGCTAACGTTAGCGAAGAGTTTTCTGTTAAATGTAACTGATCATCAGTAGGTGAACATATGTCTGCATTTGGTCTGGACCCACGGCTCTAAAACTGGACTGTCCACACGTCCTCACTTTTTATATTACGTGTAATAAGTTTAAGGCCAATAAGATGAACATAACACTGTCCATATCATGTGTTTGGAGGAAAAAAAAGAGCGTGTTGTCTTAATGAAGTGCTACTTATCACACAGGTTAGCTAGCTAATGCTGCTCGTATCACTCAGGTTAACAGATACCTCTTCAGATGGCCGCGCAGTTTGTTTTTTTTTCATCTAAAATCAAGTATTTCTACACATGTGATGTGTGTTTTGTTAGCCCACCACAACGGTCTTACCTGCAGGCGTCTTGTTTACGTCTGGTCTGTGTTTACGCACGAGCAAGCAAGCAAGCAAGAGGGCGAGAAAGAATAACATGCGACTTGTCGACTCCTCCAAAATTTAAGTCTACTTGAGCTACGAATGTCGACTAGTCGACATTTTAGTTAATGCCCTAATATATATATATACACACACATATATACATACATACATACAAAATAGATCAACCATGCTGGTGTTTAATTAAATGAGAGTGCTTTCAGCTATATTAAAAGTGAAAGGACTCCATAAAATCTCGTTAACTGATCTGACTGTATAGTGAATCCTATTCTGCAGCCGTTCTCCCTATCAGAGCTTTCTTATTTTGACTGCCTCCTTTTCTAGGACAATAAGCCAGTCGGCGGGTCTGATGGATGGCAGCTCGGCTAGACGACACAAGGTGAAAGAAAATGGAATTACAGAGAGAATTGTTAGCATCCCCGCGATGAAATCTAATTATCAGCTTTCCATTCTTGGCCCGTGGTGTATGAGGAATGAAGTGGATGTTAAAAGCCAAAGTACCTGATATGAATGAATAGAAATGGCTTCTCTAAAACAAGTAGGAAAAAAAAACAAACTCCTACATGTGTCTGGCAAAGAGCTCGACAAGCTAAAACTAAATACCCCCCACCCACCCCCTGTGTCGAGAATAGCGCCTCATCTCTTAAAACATTTAACCTGGAACATGGATCTGCTCATGAGGCAGCAGGTAGAGAACGGATTAAATGTTAACATGATGTGGCTGTGAGACCAGCGTAGTCTGTGCAGGTAGATAAGCGTCTCAGGAAGGTTGTCGGCCCACCTCGGCCACTGCGGTGACATTCATTAATCGCAGTCTCAAGAGGAAACTTGTCTCGTTCTAAGTCGATTTGAGTGGGCAGAGCCTTGGGAAATTAATCTGCTTCTTATATAGCCCAGAAATAGTCCCTTTTTCATGCACTGTGCACAAACCACTATTTAAGGATTTTTTTTTTTTTTCCCAGGATGTGATCATGTTAACAATTTGAGAACAAGCACGCCTCAAGTTCCCCAATTCAGTGTGGCCGTCACGCCTTTTGAATACGATTAACCCATAAAAAACCCAGTGCTACTTTGGTGTCACTTCACCAAATAGATTTTTTTTTTCTCCCTATTTAACCTTTAAGTGATTTATCACCATTCATCATTATTTTATCCTTCGTATTTTGCAGGGTTTTTTTTGTGAATCCGACATTTTGTTAAAATTAATTCACTGATTATATAAATTCTATCTATAGAACAATACATTATTACAAAACTAGAAAAGCACTCCCATCTCTACCAAAGCAGATCAGATCATTCTTGGTCATTTTTCAACTTTTTCAGTAGAAATTTTCAATTAAATATATCATTAAATGAACAGGAAAAACAAGTTTCCACCAACTGTCATTCATCAAACTCCATAGGTTTTACTGGTGAATCCATATTATAGAAGATGACGTTTTTTTTCCCATGTTCATTATTTTATTTTCCACCAATTATTTACTATTTACATATATTGATAGGATTACTGGCTCGACATGTCTCTAACATTTTAGTCAGTAGATGTTTGGCTCTTTTTATGGGCTAATACAGCTCTACCTTTATTATCAGCTGTCGATCATACCTTCAGATTATTTCTTTGTAACTGCTGTCCTTGCATTCCGCAGAGACATTCAATAACCCACAACTGCACCTAAGGACAAAGACGGATCCTTTTTAAGTAGGTGGAGCTGGTCACATGAAAGCCCAGCATTAAAGAGGGAAGAGGTCTGTGGAAGAATCATACAAAGCTGCTTTCATACTTCCATGTACGCTATTATTTGCTGCACAAAGTATTAGCAGAGCAAAAACCTTCCCATTTCATTATCTACAGGTCTATTGTAATGAAAACGTTAACAAAATATGCCATTTCACTCTGCTTGTGCCTTCATTGCTTCAAGGAAATCCATTATTTTAACTTCTCAAGTATTTAAGGTAAATCTGGCAATATATTTTTATTACCCCCACACCCCAAAAAAAAGGAGGCAAGGGGTCTTGTTTTTGGTTCAGTTTGTTTCTTTCTTTGATGTTAACACTAGCAGCAAAAGTATTGGTTGAATTCATACCAAATTGGGTTTATAGATTACCAGTAAAGTGAAATATTTTTGTTAAAGCTGTTAAAATCAATGCATTAAGGCAGATGAATCCATCCATATGATTAATCTGATTAAAAATGTTAACGCACTTGAACAGTTGTTTACAGTTGTTTGGTTGAAAGTGTTGAATAAACATGCTAATTGCATATGTACATGTTTATTTTTGCATGAGTTTTGGATATTTTAATCACATTTTAGGTGTTTTTCTTCTTATAATTCATTCAATATATTTTGGATTTTTCAGCATTTTTTTGTTTGCTTATTTTTGGGTGACTGCGAGTGGATTTTAACATATTTTGTAAAAAAAAATTGGGTTTTTTTGTTTGTTTCTTAACTTATTTTTGTGTTTTGTGGGGAATTTTAATACAAAAAAAAACAACAACTAGACATAACAGTCGATCGACAAAGTGTTTTGATCCTCATTCATTAAAATTAATTCAAAGAAACCATGCTTTTAATCTGATCTGTTGGCAGAACAAGGAATTGAAAATAGTTGATCTTTCACCTAATTAAGGATTTATAATTAGTATATAGTTTATCATTGGCAAAACATAAAAGTCTTAATGCCGAAGGCTGCCTGCAAATGTGAAGTGTTCTCAACTTTTTTTTTACAGTGTACTATTAAACGGTTAATTTAATGACCGTATTAAACACCTATTTTAATGATGATATTGGACTTAATTTGATGCAATACTAAATTTATTTCATTTGACTTGAATGCTTTATTTCAAACATGTGCAGAATGCAACAATAATCAATACAACAACAACAATAATAATAATAATAATAATAATAATACACAATGTCTGAAAAGGAGTAGGATAAAGCATAAGTTTATTTAATCCTACCCCTTCTTCACTTCCCCAATAACCTGCATTCATCTTATAGCAATAGAGTGCATAGTACAAAAATGATGATGATAATAATAATAATAAATAAATAATTGAAGTACGACACATATACATAGATACAAAAAAACAAAACAAAAAAAAACAACAACAAATGAGCAGATAGGAAAGTAGGTAACAAATAGATTTTTTTTTTATTTATTTTATTTTTGTCTAATTTGTCTACATTTTGTTCTCATTTTTTAACCCCACAGAGGGGGAGTCAACATTGCTTGAGATCAATGCATATTCCAGTCTTGCAGCCAAATACTCCAATATTTAGTGTTTATGTTTATAAATTACTTTCCACTTTTATTTAATTTAAATTTGAATGAAAAGCGTGACACGAGACGTTCTTCTGCCATTTGTTTTTGTGACATACACTCGTGCATTAACTGAATATTACAGTTTTTCTCCGTCTTCTCAATATAGAAGTGATATAAGCTCATCGTAATCATCGCTGTGGTTGTATAATTTGACTCTATCATTCAGTATGTGAGTTTGAACTGCAGCGCTGCAGAGTAATTGTTCCATTATTACCGTTCAGGATATTGTATTCAATCAGTCTGGGAGGTCTTCTCTTCCTATGGACCAACCCAGACATTGTATAATCATAGGTGTTTTTATATTCAGTAGAAGGTTGCATTGGTGACTGTAAAGTCCAAATACTCATTTGCTGATCAGATTTAGGTAAATTTGACTCAACACTGAGGCTGGAAAAAGCGCATTTACTTTTCTGTTGCAGAGTAAAGCAGCATATGGTGTATCTGTATATTTAGAGAGAGGGTTTGAGGCATAAAAACACTTATTTGCACATTTGTTTATTCATTACAAGTCGTCCCGATATGAAATAATATGATTACACATACGCTCAAGTTGTATCGAGATGCGTTTGTGAATCCGTTTATCTGTGATTCTAATTTGTTTCAATTAGCTTGTGGAGAAACAATGCAGTGCTCATTTACATTGGGATAATGATAATTATGGAGATTTTTTTTTTCTTCCCCTCAATGAAAATTAAACTTCTGTTCAAGAGATGATTGATAAATTTCAGTGTTTGGACGATATGGAGAGATCATCAGACATATACAGTGATGTGTCAGTGTATGATCTAGCCTCCACAAAGTAGAAGAACAAGTCATAGAATAGAATAGAAGTAGGAGAAAAATAAAAAAACAACAAACAGAAGAGCAAGTTGAAGAACAAAAAACAACAAAAAATACAAAGAAGTAAAAAGCAAAGATGTAAATAATTTACTATAAACTTGCCACATATATAGAGTCAATTGATATGGTGACATCAGCTGGATCCATGCCTAAATAAACTATAATACATGTTGTTGTGCCTGGCACCACTTGTTGATTATTGATCACATTATTAATCCAACATGCATTTAAAGTAGCCACTGTTCAGATAAAACTAGCTTTTGCTTACGCTGTAAAACAGAGGTCCTCGATACCTACTATCCTGCATATTTTAGATGTATCCCTCTTCAAACACACCTGATTTAAATGATAAACTGATAATGCCTGATAATGACCGTCAGGTGTGTTGGAAGAGGGATACATCTAAAACATGCAGGATAGTAGCTCTCGAGGACCAGGATTGAGCACTCCTGCTGTAAAAAATAGAATTACACTTTGTTCAAGTAAAATTTTAATTAAATTAAAGTAATGTACAATAGATTATTGATATGTTTCAGAGTTTGGAAGGACATGCAGAGATCATCAGGCATCACCAGTTCACTGAGTATATTTCAAACTAAATTAAAAACATTTTTATTTTCATCAGCCTTTCTTTACATTCTTTATACTCTTTGCGTAATAAAATCTTAATATATTTCTGATTTACTCTATTAAAATTGTATGCACAATCAGTTTATTCTTAATTATTTTAAATTTTATAATGCATGTATTCTTGTAATTTTATCTGTAATTTTATTTATTGATCCATTTCTTATTTATAATCACTTTATTTTGTCACCCTGTCTAGAAATTGTACTTTCATTTTTAATCAGTGTGAAGCACTTTGGACTACAGTGTTTGTATGAAAAGTGCTATACAAATAAAGATTATTATTATTATTATTATTATTATATACAGTGTCAGTGTATGACCTAGCCTCCATAAAGAAGAACATTAAGAACAACAAGAAAAACAAGTAATAGAACAAGAACAAGTATAAGAGAAGAAGAAAAATAAGTAGAAGATCAACAAAAAGAAGGAAAAGAAGCAAGAGGAAGAAGAGACGTCAGTCAGGTGTCTGCATTTTGTTTATCAAAAGTTCCTCCTGTTCCACCCAAAACCACCATGAAGAACTGCGGTTCTTCAACTTCCCCACAGAAGCACTAATCAACCTTCATGCTTCACAAAGACATGATGATTTTCATACATTATGATAATTAAACAGGAAGATTCCACCAGTTTTGTCCAGAGTTTGCAGCTCTAGACGTCTCAAGAATCAGCCTCAGTTCAATAAGGCTGAAACACCTGACTGAAAAATACATAAACAAATAAATAAATAAATAAAAACCAGGCACTGTTACACAACATACAAATCAACAAAAGCAAAAAGGTAGATTTAACCAAGTCATATAACTCAGCCAGAGGCATCTATCCTCTGTTATAGGAATGATTCCCTGATCTATGCTGTATATATGTACTAATGTACTGCTGTAATACACCGTCGTTTTGCCACGGTTGTTTTCTCTCCACAGGCAGTTTCAGGCAGCGGCTAGACTGGGGAGTTCAGATCTCAGTGAGATAAATTGGTAATTAGTATTATTTATACATCATTTCCTCAACTCAGATCGCAGCTCTGAAAACAACACAGATAAAAGAAGGACGAGCAGCTCGCACTTGCTTTAATTTCAAATATGACACCACCCTCAGTTCTGGCAAGTTGTTGAAAAAAGGGCAAAAGGGAGCTTGTTAGCAGTGAGCGCAGCAGGGGTAGCAAGTCCCATGTCTGGAACAACATTTGTGAAGGAAAGCGCACAATGCATCCACATTTTCAAGAAGGGACTATAAAGGTAAAGCTAAAATGTTCTCGTCAGCTGATAGATATGTGTTTTTCCACAGTTATGTACTATTTTTTCGGACTATAAAAAGGTGCACTTAAAAGGCCTTTCATTTTAAAAAAAATAACAACAGTGCGCCTTATAATCTAGAGCACTTTATATAAGGGTTAATTCAGGGTTTTTTTTGTGATTTGGAAGTGATTTTGTGTCATTCATTCACAGCATTGAGTAATAAAACATACAGTACTTCAGCTTAATATTACGGTGTGTGTATGTAAGATAGGAAAAGCCAGTGTATTGACTTTATTTTGAGCAGTTTACATGTCTTGTAACAATACAAGTTATATAATGATAGCTCCAAAGGAGTAGGCTGAAGCAGAGTTGCTCTTGTGTTGTATTTTACATGTTATAACTGAACAATTTTGAACGTTATTGTGAATACATCAATGTTTGATTTAGCAGAATAAGAGTGTTTTGTTACAACTCAAGGTTGGCAGTTATTGTGAAAACACTCAGTAATGTTTGAACAAAAGTGAGAGTTATTGTGAACATGTTTAATAAAGTTTGACTGACTGACCTTAAAGTTCAGTACACTTTACATATGAAAAAAAGGAAAATACCATTCTTTGACATTGTGCCTTATAATCCAGTGCAGCCTATATGTCCCGCCCCTTACTTTAGTGTCAGTCTGTTTGAACTGCTCTTAAAATTAGCACCAAAAAAAAAGCCGCTTTTACCATCAAATTTTTATTCAATATTCTTTAGCTGTGAACAATGCCTTAAAATAGTGTTTAACATTTCTGTACTTTCTAAAATATAGTTAATTAATTGATAGTTTTACTTCTATAAACAACGCACCCTCTGCTAGATGACAGGGATGGAAATTTAAAATCCTTTCTGTGATCGGTATTTGGGATGGGGCCAAAAAGTGATGATCGTGCATCACTAATTTGCAGCATATCATGCTCCCAGTGCTTCCCTTTTCTGCCCCTGTCCTTGTTGGGGCAGAGCAGCTAAGGCTGGGGCTCACACACTCTTAACCAAACTCACAGAGGCTGATGTGTGGGGAATGTGCTGGTGCTGTTGAAGAAGGGGTCACTAAAGCTGCTATGAAAAGTCTCCTCTGGAAACTCTTCCTCTGATTAAAGGTTGGCACAAAATAAAGGGAAAGAGATGAGTTCATAAAACAGACATCTGTACAGTCTGTGTGAAAATGATCCATTGATCAGACTGGAAGGTGTGGTTCAGTGGGAGGTGAGAGAGAAAGAGAGAGAGTGAGAGAGAGAGGGAAAGAGAGAGAGACAGAGAGAGAGACAGAGAGAGAGAGCGTGCGTGTGTGCGTGAGTGAGTATTTGGGATAACCTGGATCAAAATCTAAAAAAAAAAAAAAAGTCTTCTATTTGTGCATTTGAAAGGACATGTAAATCAAGTATAATAAAATGCACAACATTGTCACGAATAAGTGAAAATGTTGTTAGAATGTTGTGAATTGCAAACAAATTAATCCAGACTCTCATGATAAGTAGATATTACCATATCTACTAAATAATGTATTTGTAGTAAATACAATATATACTTTATATTTAAAAAAAAAAAGTGTTGCTTGTACAAATCAGATTGTTTAAGGTGACTTCCAAAAAAAAAAAAAAAAATCTGTATCCAAATGGATTGTATGGATGCTTTGTGTTAATGGTAAATAGACAGAAAAAAAAGTACAATAAAGCAAATGGAGAATTGTTTGATTATGAATTTGTATATTTAAAAAAAAAAAGGGGGGGGGTATACGTTTTCGAGTGTAAAAAACGTTGTTGACCATGTTGGTTGATGCCTTGATGTTTTGATGATTTCAAAATAAAATAAAACTGAACTGAACCTACGTTGCACTGTCAGTCATGATCTTAACTCCGGTGTGTTTCAAACACACCATTAAAGTTTCATGCTCTACCTATTTATTTTTACTTTTCTCTAACCCCACTACTACGGTGCACAAAAACAAACATAAAGGTCAGGACTTCACTTGAATCCACATTAAAAGGAATTTGTAGTGAATTTGGAGGCTTATTAAAATGTGTCCTGGGTGGGAGGCTGGGAAGCTGGAAAACAAACCAGTCCTGACTGGCTGCCGACAATGGGATCACGCTTACTGGGTGGGTACTGTCCCACTTACTAAACTGGCTTCAGTGAGTCTCAGGGGTATATGGGAGAATGCAGGGGACGTGCAAAATAAGGGGAGAAAAGCTGTGTTTGGACTTATCTTATACCAGTCTCTGTTTAACAATTCAGTCTGTGTTGCTCCGATAAATTTCAAAAACATTTCAAAGCAGTATTATATATTGACACTGAATAACAATCGAGTAATAAATGCGAATACGCCTGACTGTGAACTGCATTTATGATGCCTCGTCTACATGCCCTCACACTCTCAAAAATAGCATGTTTAAAAAGTCAAATAATCAGCTGCAGAACAAAACAAAACCAAACAACGACGGAAAAAAAAACCAAGGAATTTCGGCAGCTAGACCCCATAACACCATGACCATATTGACTTATAAGAGCATGTGCTTCACATTCAAATGCCTTTTCAAACCTTCTAACTATGTGGGAGTGGGGTCCTCACACTCCAGATGAAAGCCAAGCACAGACACAAAATGCGAGAATCAATTTAAGACTGAAGCAGCCATTACTGCTCAGCTTGGAGAATTGATGTACATCATGGCAAGTTCAGACCTGCCACTTCCATTGACCTGCGCAGCACCGAGTGTCTAAGTAATAATGATACTGGATGCAGAAGGAGAGCTGCGAAATTCCAGTGAGTCTTCAATCTGCAAGTCACGGTCTGTTTTGGAATATGAATGTAATGATATGTGGTTGATCAGGAGATATTATAGGTTTTAAAACAGTCAGAGCAGAAGATTATCGGCTTCACTTCCAAGCCAGTCAGAAGTAGCGCTGTCCGTGGTGCTGAATACGGTTAGCAGTCAGACAATCACGTATAGCAGCACTTCAAGGACCAAACTCTTAAGTGGCGACCCTGAAGTCCACATTTCAAGAGTCAAGAATCAGAATCCATTTTGCACTAAAGAAACACACATAAAATACCCTCATTTGAAGAAAAAATATTGTGCTTTAACCCTAGAATGCTAACGTTAAAATTAGTAACACCATCACTAACATTGGGTATAGTTTACCCAATATAATATCCAAGACAAAATACAGTTTTCATTGGTTTATGTAAAAGTACAACACTATATGCCAAATTGTAGTACTCTTCTTTAAATTTCCCAATATACAATATGACATAAAATGTAAAAAAAAAAAAATGTACTATGGGGGACCATTTATAAAAAGCAGTTACACATGGAAAATTACATGAAAAGAATATTGTGGGTGAAAATCACACAGCGTTAGGTAAAGATAAGGTACTTTATTTGGCATTATACACTGTACAATTAAACTTGTCTTCTGCAAGAGTGCCAACCACTGGGGGGCACCAGAGGACTTCATGGGAGGCACTGCATGAGAAAAATTAATTTGAATAAACATGTGGTTACTAACTACAGTACATGCGATTAGCTAACTACAGCACAAGTGATTAGCTAAGTACAGTGCACGCAATTAGTTAACTACAGTGCACACGATTAACTAACTACCGTACATGTGAGCAGCAAAATCACAACTGAAAATGTTAAGATATAGACATGAAAAACATGTAAAGACGTTAAAATTTTGTTTTAAAAATTTTTAAAAATGCACAAAGATGTTCAATAATGGGGACAAAAATATGTTAAAAACATGTGCGGATGTAAAATATATTTAAAAACATGCAAAAATGTTATGTGTTGTTAAAATGTGAGATGTTAAAAAACACACAAAGATGTTAAAATGTTATTTTAAAAAGATATTTAACCATATAAAGAGAAAAAAGAAAACTGTTTAAAATGTTTCAAAATTGTTTAAGAAATTAATACATTTAAAAGAAATAATAAAAAAAAAAAAAGGTAAAAATACTTTTTGGTTCTTTTAGGGGAGACTCACTATCCAACACTTTTAAAAACCCCTGGTCTACATAAACTGCTAATGACCTGCTTGGGTCTGAATTCGTCATTAATTCAACTGTCTGCACATATTAAAAACCGTCTCCAAAGTCTGGCTAAGACGTGTATACAAAATGTGACTCCTCTCAATGATCTTCATGCCTTGTACAAAAATACCTGAATAAGCCAAGGGGGTCATTCCTGATTTTAGTCAGACTCATCCCCTCAGGTCAGTGTTATAGTCAACCCATGTGTAAAATTAATGCGTTCAAAAACTCTTATTTATCTGGCTTCTCAAGGACACCTTTTAATGTGGTACTTTTATCATATTTGCTGTATTTATTGTATAGGTGTTTGTGTTTGGTGGTGTTGTGAATGCATTCTACTGATGGCTGCAGAACATATAATAAAAATACCTTGAACTTTAAACTTCCAAAAGGTCCAACTTCAACCTTATTTCTGACTAATGACACATGAAAGGTTGTTTGGAGTCACTTCACAGCCCACCCACTCCATGTTCTTGATTGCGTTTTCTGTCCTGTTCAGCCACTTGTCTTCAAAAATACAACCAACAACTGAGCATTATGGGTAATCGGCTGAAGGTTTGAAGATATTTTCAGGTTTGGACTACAACTACTGCTGCTGATATAGTTCCAATGTCAGACATATTGTCAGCAGCAGCGGTTGTAGTCTACACTGAAAATATATTTAAGACTGGTCTACAAGTAAAACACTTCTGGAATAAAAACTAATGACATTTTATACCATGTGTGTAAGTGATAAAGAAAACTCAAGTCCTAAATGCTGGTTGGATAAAGTTTCTTGGTGTCAAAATATGAAATTTTACTAAATATTTTGGTTGTTTTTGTTCATTATATTGATTATTTTGTTAATTTTTGTTTACGTACTTTCTTATTCTATACATTTGCTGTTCATTTTGTGGATTGTGTCGTTCATGTCTGGAAATCTTCGACACTGTCTAATAACACTGGTCTACAAGTAAAATGCTTCTGGAATAAAACTAATGATATGTTCCCACATGTGTGTTGTTACTGATAAAGAAAATTCAAGTCTTCAATGTTGGTTGGATCAAGTTTCCAAGATGGGTCTGGGGTCAAAATGTCAAATTATTAGAATTAACAAGAGAATATATTTTAGTCCAAAGGAATATTAGTCTCAGATCTACTGTAAACACTGTCTGCACATTATGATCCATTCACTTTACAGGTTCTTTCTAGTGGAATATTTACTTTATATACTATATTTACACTATTGTATACATGTACATAAACCACCATATATGTGGAATAACACACCATCATATATATTAAGAAAAACAGCACTTTTGTCATTTGTTTTTTGATTCACCTTATTAAAGTATGTTAGATTTAGCACATTTAATGTCTGAAGCAGATACTTAAAAAAAAGTTATATCAGTGTTACCCGAAATGTTCAGTTGTTGGTTTAACGGGACAGAACAGCACAGTCAACGACCTGGAGGAGGCAGGGTTTGAAGTGGCTCATGTACATTTAAAGGGCCAGCGTTCAAATCATTACTCAGAAATGACAATAAAGACCTTCTATTTAATTCATCCTATTCTCAATAGGGCTGTGAAGTTGAATTAATGAAGAGTTCAGACCCAAGTATAGCATTTACAGTTTATGGAGACCCCAGGGAAATGTGTAATTCCATTGAAAAAATTAATATACCTCATTTAAATATGTAAAAAGTACCAGATATTTATTTAAAAAACAAACAAGCAAATGAATAATATTATAATATACAGGGATAAAACACTAAAAGGTTAAATATATATATATATTTGGGAATTGCCACAAATGTAGCACTGGGTCTTTAGGAGTTAAACTAAACACCGAGGTCTGACATTGACTAACCATCCCAAATGTTTAGTAATAATTACCAAAGTGTAATTTTCACAGAACAGAGCTGTCTATCATGAACTGTGTATCAATGACATTACACCGTCTTATGTGCCTGAAGTGACACCACTAGAACCGATTCCAACCAGTACCTGCACAGACGTCCACATTTAAAGCATCACCAATCACTTCTTCTTTTTAATAAAACTACAATAAAAAAAAAATAATAATAATTTAATCCATGCAAGAGTATGTATTTATTCTAACGGGCAACTTAATTTGTAAAACATGGAGTGATGCGTAGAATAACCAGAGGACACAGTGGTTAAAGGGCACAGAAGAGAACTGTAAAATATTATAATTTCATGTTACTTTCACCACCATATAATTCATTCTAACCATACAATATGCGGAGCAGTGACCAGTATGATGTTTTATTTGGTATAATAAGCATGATTTTGTAAGAATTTTCCACAGAATGGAATAACTTAGTGATGGGGGATGATATTTAACCTTTTAGAAATAGTCTGTAATACATGTTAACATTTCCCATCAAATAATACTGCTTGTGACAGTCCAGTGAACAGCCCCCTAGGGATCAACAAAGTTCATGTATATATGTATGGATAACAGTGGGAGAGGTAAAAGTACTCACATTCTGTACTGAAGGAGAAGTACAGATACTTGTGTGAAAAAAATAAATAAAATAGAAGTACTGATTCAACTCTGTTATTTAAGTAAAAGTAAAAAAGTACAACTTCTTAATTGAAATAAAGTAAAAACTAAAACTGCATTTTTTTTGTTCATGGATGAAATAACATTTATTGAACTAGGAAAAATCATAAAAGTTTCAATAGTATCCAAAAATAAAGCCTTTAAAAGTGAGTTACTGCGTAGAAAATTAGTTTGACCGGGTTACGGTTCTTATTTTTGTGGATATAGACAGGAAATGTAGTGAAAAATAAAGTCACAATTGAGATTAAAAACACAAAAACAAAACACAAGGTCACAAATGTGACATAAAAGAATGCATAATTGTGAGATAAAAAGTCACAATCATGACGTAAAGGTCAAAATTCTGATATAAAAGGTCACAATGAGATCAAAGCAGCGATGCACAGATCAGCATTTTTTTATGTAACTAGTTGATAGTTGTATCTAGGGCTGTAACTATCAATTTTTTTCTCTAATATAATTGTGTGATTTTCCTTTTTTTCCCCACTATCTTTATAAACTTTTGACTGTGTACTTGTTGTTCGGAATCAAACCAAGTGCCAGAAAACATTTGAACAAAACAACTCCTACTGGGCCAAAATGCAAACACTTGTTGTACAATGTGTTCCAGTTCACAGTCCATGTTCAACATCCTAAACTGATGGACATTCTGAGTGTCTTCACTTTACACTGTCATTGTCTTTTCTCTATTATTCCACCTGTTTTGACCCGAGAACACAGTCAAACTAAATCCCTGAAGAAAAGGAACAAACACAGACTCACAGCAGCACATTTACCTCAAATAATGTCTCAGGAGTTAAAGGGTTAAATTAGGTCAATCAATAAATGTGGATGAAAGAAGACTGAGGTGTTTTGAGCTGCATGTGCCTGGATATGTGAAGCAGATGTAGCCCAATAATAACACTACCTTGGTACATTTGCTAAAAACAATTACAACACGTGAGGCTACATGCTAACAGATGCTAGCACTCACCAGTTAGCAAAACATAGAAGCTCTGAGTCAGCTTTGACGAAGTGACGTTGAAGTGTGGATGCGTTCGGTCCAGATGCTAATGCTATTTTGCCGTGCGTACGCCGTTGTCTGCCCGACACAATGTAAAATGTTCCCAACTTTCTACTATTAATTAACTAACTATATTTTAAATAGTACCGAAACAGTCGAGACGAGATGCACCTGTTCTGTAGCGTGTTTGAAAAGAGTCACCAGTCATTTACGTCACATGATCGGCATTTTTTCCCGATCGCAGATCAGGCTACTTTTAGGTAATAAAAGAGATAATTCCAAGGCACTGTCTTATATGTGAAAAATTAAAAAGCCTTTATTACATTGGCTTGGTTACAAAAACCTAGAAAAGACCCCAACGCGTTTCAGCATCCAAGCCTACATTAGGGACTCAAACAATTTTTAGGCAATATCGACGGATTGATCAGTGCAATGTTAGGTAAAAGTCATAATTATAATATAGAAAGTCACAATTTTCTTTCTTTTTCACTTATTTTTCGTACTGTCACATCTGTTCAGGTTGAAAAAAGTCTATTTTGATAATGTAAGGAGTATAAAGTACAGATATTTATGCTAAAATGTAGGGAATAAAAGTAAAAAGTTTCCAGAAAAATAGATTCTCGAGTAGCTAAAGTAAAGAACCTAAAAAACGACTTAAGTGTAGCAACAAAAGTCCTTTTACATCCTCACATTCCAATTGCTGAGCTTTAACAACCTCTTCAGATGTTAAAATAAACACTGTAAACTAGTATAACTGTATCAATTACATAGGTTTAATGACGTTAAGTTTGAATTGACGTGACATTAAACTGTAACGATGACATTACACACTCGTATGTACATGAGTAACGTCGCTGTCCGTGGATGTTATAGGCGTCGGACTGATTCCAACGAGCGCCTACCCACAACTCCACATTTCAAGTGTCAAGAATCAATTTCTCACTGAATTATAGAAAAGTCTATATGAAAGAATGTCATTTTAAGACGAGCGAGTGTGAATAACACAGTTTACCATCCAAATTCACTTTCCATCTGCCAACCACCAACTGCAGACTGCAGGTCTTTAAAGACCATTTCAGATACTAAACAAATTCACTTTGATTCTTCTGGATGTGGTTTGAAATGAAAACACACACACGTCGCACAGTATGAAACAGGAAGTACGGTAAAATGCTCGCCAGTCAACTGTTGATTAGCAGTCAATTGTCAGAAAAGGTCGCTACATATCTGCCATCCTTTAAAACCATCCTTTCAATATTCCACCTATGGGAACATAATAATTATTTATGTTCTAATACGGTTGTTAAATTATTAAAAATCAGATAAGTTAAAAGATTGTTTTTTATTAATTGTGGTGAAAGTATTTTGTCTGTCAACTGTTCTGTCTCTCTTTTTTCCCACAAAATACACTTAAGCAAACATTCAGAGAAAAAAAATCTAATAAAAAATTGCTAAATTCACTAAAATTCACCCACCCCCCCCACACAAAAAAAAAAATTAACACAAAAAATGCCATGAAAAATCCAAAAACTGTGAAAAACTTATTCTATTAACCATCCATCCAAAAAAAGGTCGAAAAACATATGCAAAAATATGATAAAGAGAAAAAAAATACACAAAATATGCGAAACAAAAACAAAAACAGCCATGAAAACTCTTAAACACAAAATTCAAAACAGAACAAAAGCACCAAAAATGTGATTAAATTATCCAAAACATATGCAAAAATATGACAATATATGCAGTTAACATGTTTATTCAACAGTTTCAACAAAACTGTAAACAACTGTTGATTTAATCACATGAAAATGTTTAATCACATTAATTATGTTGATGGCTTAACCTGTATTATGGCATTATTTTTGACAGCCTTATGTTTTAATTATAATTAAACAGTCATGTTGGGATACTTCCTGACGACCTTCACCACAGTTTAAAATTAATATTAACTTGTTTTACTGTGCATAAACACAACAGATCTAAATATTATCGTTATTGCTATATTCACTTGTGTAAACTGCAGCTCCAGCACTTTCTAACAACTTCCTATCATGTATATCCTAATTATCTTCTACAAGCTTAACAATGCACATACTGTTAGTATCTATAGGGTTGTATGCTGTAAACAACCTGTCAGTTATGAAACAGATAACGTGCTATTTGTTTCACTACACAGACTGTGGGTGTTAGTAACTACACTGCATTTCAGTTGATTACTGCAGGTGATGATACATAAAAAAAAAGGATGGTATGCACATTTATGTCAAGATGCTGAAGATGTACATTAGCAGCAAGAAAAGCATCCAAAATATATATTGCATAGTATGAAACAGGAAGTAAAATACTCTGTCAGTTGAAGATTATTATAAAAGTTTGCTGGATCACAGTTTAAAATTAATGTTATCCTTTTGTACTGTATTTAGGTATAATTAATACAAATAGTTTTTGTTTCGCACATATATAAACTGCAACGACAGGACTTTCTAACTAACTTTTATCATGCATAGCCTAATTATCATGTACAATAGAAGCATAATAGACGTCAACAATGTTAGCATTTACAGCTTTATATGCGATAAATTATATGTCAGAGCTACGAAATGGATAACCTGGTATTTCATTATACAGACTATGAGTATTAATAACTATATTTGAAGTTATTACTGCAGCTGAAGATACATAAAAACAAATGGTTTATGCAGACTTATGCCAAGATATTGAAGATATACATGAGCAGCAAGAAAAGCTTCCAAAAATAAAGATTGTGCATAGTATGAAACAAAGTAAAAAGCTCTCCTGTTAGTTGAAGATTATTATAATATATCACCACACATATGTAATCCTCTAAAACCATCTTGATAATACTCCATCTATGGGAACTTGTATTCATTCAAAATAAATAAAATGCATAAAAAGTCATGTTGACTTCCTGATGACTTTAAAGAATCTGACAACACCACTGAAGCACAGTTAAAAATGTATGTTTTTTTTGTAGTACAATGAATCCAAATATCCTCCTGAGACCCAAAAATGTGTTTTTATTCACTGTAATGGACAAGAGTTTCACAGCTTTACTCATGAAAATAAGAGTAATATAAAAATATCCACTGAAAATATCATATTTTAAAAAAAATAAATCTTTAAAATTTAAAAAATGGCAGTCTATTTCCAATTAAGGCAGTTATTTAATATAAAATGGCAAAAAAAAAAGTTACTTACAGTACTGCGTCTCAGGAGGATATTAATATTTTTGTTATGCACATACATGAACTGCAACTACAGGACTTTCTAACAAGTTCCTATCATGTATAGTTTCATGTCTCATTATCCTCTACAATAGAAGCATAACAGATGTTAACAATCCTAGCATTTACAGTTTTAATCTGCTGCAAAAACAACATGTCAGAGCTACAAAATGGACAATCTGGTATTTTACTACACAGACGACAGGTATTAATAACTATATTTCAAGTTATTACTGCAGCTGACGACACATACAAACATGCTTTATGCAGATTTATGGCAAGATATTGAAGATATATATTAGCAGCAACAAAAGCTTTCAAAAAAATATATACAAGTAAAATACTCTCCTGTCAGTTAAAGATTATTATAAAAGATCACCACACATATGCAATCCTTTAAAATCATCTTAACTACTTAACTACAGGACCTTGTATTTATTTTTTTAATTAATTAATTAAATAGTCATGTTGGGACATTTTATGATCATTTTTAAAGTACCTGACAACACCACTGGACCACAGTTTAAAATGAATGCTACGCAAGTGCTGTTTTTAAATACGATAAATCCAAATATTAATAGTTTCTAAAGAATGTTTTTGGTATGCACATATGTCAACTGCAACTACAGCATTTTCTAACAAGTTTTTATCATGTGTAGCCTAATTATCATGTACAATAGAAGCATAACAGACGTTAACAATGTTAGCATTTACAGCTTTATATGCTATAAATTATATGTAAGAGCTACGAAATGGATAACCTGATATTTCATTACACAGACTACGGGTATTAATAACTATATTTTTCAAGTTATTACTGCAGCTGATGACCTATAAAAACAGTTTATGCAGACTTGTGTGAAGATATTTAAAAATACAAAGTAAATGTCTTGCATAGTATGAAACAGGAAGTAAAATAAAATAACTATATTTCAAGTGATTATTGCAGCTGACAACACATAAAAACACACTATTTCAAGGTACTGAAGACATACATTTCAGCAGCAATAAAAGCTTTTGAGACAAACAAAAAACAAACAAACAAAACAACAACTTAACACCAACTCAAGAACTCCAATCTCATTTGACCTACACTCAATTGCACATGAATGCAACACGACCTCTCAGCACTTATTATCTTTTCTGTACACCTTCTCCTCTCTCAGGTCACATCTCAACATTTTTTTTTTTTTTTTTTTTTTTGCTTAAGGGAACTCAAAGAAATATCCCTCTACTTTGCTGTTATTGCTCCTGTTAGGTTTAAATTCCCGACAGCACTTGAAAGCATCATAAATCCCTCCATGTCCAGTAAGCCTCTGCGGGTGAATAGGAGGGGAAAGGTCAGCTGCAGACAATCTCCTGTCTTTGGGACCTACTAGTCAATCCATCTATATGTTTACATCTTTTATCCCACCAGAAAGAATTAAAATAATAATAAAAAAAAATAATAATAAAATAAAAAAGTGCCCCCCCCTCCTTCCTTCCCTCCCTCCTCCTCCTTCTTCTTCTTTTCTCCCTTCTCTCTTTCCACCTTTAGTTCTGCATCATCACACAACAATTAAAAACCTCTAAGTCTCTCGTTAACAGCTGCTCAAGATTACCAGAGTATCGCTCCTGAATTGAGTGTTTTCCAACGACTAATCCGTGAAAATCCCCTCCTTTTTTTTTTAAACTGAACATGATACAACAGAAAGACACTTCAGTCTTGTCTCTCTCTCTTTCTGAAGCATGTATCACGTGCAACTTTATGTGATGAAGGAATACAAAAAAAATAATTAATTTTTAAAAAATACCAACAGAAACAATAATAATAATATAAAAAAAAAAACACTTACTTGAGAAATACGGTCTCGCCTTGTCGGACGGTGATATTGTCCATCACTTTATTGTCGGATTGAGAATCTCCTTGGCTGCGGACTGGCAACCCTGCAGGCACAAGAAGCAAAATCCTCAGAGATAGAAGAACTGTGCATTTGGAGAAAGCGACTAAGTATCCCCGGACGGACATCGTCTTCAGATGTGTAGAGAAAAAAAATAAAAAAATAACAATCCCACAGATGGCAATACAAAAAAAAAAAAAAAAGCACAACGAGTCGTCTCGCGCCCCCGGTTACAGTCCCGCGTGCAGATTATTTACCCCACCAGTTCATTAGTCTTAATCCAAATCTGGTGGCCAGGTAACGTCTGACTGTACAAAAAAAAAAGAAAAAGAAAAGGGAGTAGACAGAAGATAAAACACTCGATCCTATGTACGTGTGTGTTGAAAGATATCCACTATTAGGAAATAAAATAAAAATAATAATAATAATAATAAAAAAAGAACATTCGAGTTGAGTCTGATGTCGGATCGGTAGAGTCTCGAACCCGTTAAGTTTCAGCACATGCTAAAAAATCACTCGCGAGGCAACAGACATGCGACTCCTCCAGGATGCTGGTGCAGTCCGACACAGACAGTAGATAGATGACAGCACATTGACGGAGGAACACACAGCAGCTAAGTTTACCATTTGTCAATGGTTCGGTTTGTCAATGACTTTCTGTGTCGCTGCTCCACATTATGAGCACTTTGTGTCTGCGACGTCAGACACGAACAGTTAGGCAACTACTGAGGGCAAAATGGACCCGTATTAAACAGGAGACACAACAACATGCATGAATTAAAGGTTGAAATGTGAAATATGAATGTATTATGATGGGATAATAATGCTGTTGTTTTTGTGGTTGTTTTTTTTTTTTAGATGGGGAATAAAAAAAAATGGCAGATGTAGTTTTTAGATATTAAAAAATACTGTGTTAAAAAAAAAAAAAAATAAGTAGGCTAATTAAACGTAATATAAAGTGTAGATTTAACATTTTTAACTCATAAAGAACCAAACAGTCAACACAAAGACTGTAAACCTACTAATTGTTTTAATTAAAAAAAAAAAATTAATGAGGAATAAAAAAAAAGGCAGCTGTGGTTACCAGAATAATACTGGAAAGAAAGAAAGAAAGAAAGAAAGAAAGAAAGAAAGAAAGAAAGAAAGAAAGAAAGAAAGAAAGAAAGAAAGAAAGAAAGAAAGAAAGAAAGAAAGAAAGAAAGAAAGAAAGAAAGAAAGAAAGAAAAAAAGAAAGAAAGAAAGAAAGAAAGAAAGAAAGAAAAAGTATTTTTAACCCAAAAACTCCACATAACTAACCCTACTGATATATATCCCTTGCAAATGTAGTTTGTCAAAAATCATAGTCAGTAGAATAACACATCATAAATACATCACAAAAAAGATTAAATGTTGAAATGTGAAAAATAAGAAAAGATGACACATTGGTCTAATGATATTGTTATTTAATAAAACATGGCAGCTATGGTTTCTGAAAATGGTACTGTAAAAACAATTTATTTTTAAATTAACAAAAAATTCTCCATATATTCATGCCAAAAGAAGTTTGTATTTTTCTTTTGGCATGAAAATGTGGTTGAAAAATTTTATGTCCCTTTTTTTTCCCAGTTTTTTCACCATGCTTTGCATTTAAAACCCTTCATCAGAAAGTGATTTACTGTGTGAAAACTATGAAACAAAACCTTTTTTTTTTTTCATGCAGCTAACATGGTGTAATACTAGATGTTACTCACTTCATGTAGATAATATACAATTTTGTTTTATCTTTAACCAGGTTATGGATCTAATGGTTTTTAAGCAATACATATTGAATTTATTTAGTTATTAGTAGCGTACATGGCCATTGCTATTTTGTCTTGATCACCTTTATTTATTCATTAAAATAAATAATAAATGAATAATCAGATATGACCCATTTGGACGTTCAGAAGTTACTACTACAACACTACTCTGTCAATGGGCAAATAATTGCATATATTTTTCTCTTTGAATGGTTCCTGTCGAAAAACTTTCTTTTCACCTTATTCTGCTCTTTTTTGAGCAGCACAAATGGGAACCATGAATACATTAATTAAGTACAATTATCTGTCGAACAAGCCCAGCACTCTTCTCTCTAGCTTGTACATTGTCTTCTAATATGACTGTGAAAATACACATCCTTTCACCCCTGATGTCATGTGATTGATCTATTGCAAAAATAGCTCTTCTACCTGCTATTTCATAACTTTTATCTCTGAGATTTCAATTCATTTCCTGTGGAATATGTATCTGATTGTCATAGGTGGTAAAAGTACTCACATTCTGTACTTAAATAGAAGCACAGCAACTTGTGTGGGGGAAAAAAAAACTCTGGTAAAAGTAGAAGTATTGATTTAATGAATTGGAAAAAAGTAAAAAAAAAAAAAAAAAAAGTAAAAAGTGAAAAAAATGTTTCTCATGAATACAATATCTGAAAAGTTTCAAAAGTATCCAAAAATAAAGCCTTTAAAAGTGAGTTAGAAAATCTGTTTGACTTTCAGTTTTGTGAGTATGGGCAGAAAATTTTAGAAATATATATAAAAAAAGTCACAACTCAGATAAAATGTCATCATTATTATCTCATCATTTTGATTTTTGAATCTCCCAATTTGTTTTTTTTAACTCAAAATTATGCTATTTTTTAATCTCCTTTTTCTGACTATTTAATTTTTCCTAAATGTCCTGTGTACAAACTGAATATAAAACACATCATTTACACAGTAACTCACTTTTAAAAGCTTTATTTTTTGATTTTTTTTTTTTTTCGTCTTAAATAAGTATTATTTCATCCATAGCAAAAAAAGAAAAATTACCTTTTACTTCATTACAATTGAGGAGTTGAATCACTACTTTTACTTTTACCAGAGTATTTTTCCACATACGGTAAGTAGCTGTACTTCTACTTAAGTACAGAATGTGAGTATTTTGACCACCTCTGCTATGAACTCAAAATAACATATATAAAAGATAACAGGTTTTGACTGTGCTCATTTTTATGTCCTCAGTTTATGACCACTCATTCTGTACTTGTGTGTGTATCTATACAGATCTAAGAAATGTAGACCTTTTTAACTGGCCAATTCGGTACCTACAGTTGAAGAATTGTCTTGTCTCCACGTTTAATATCTCGGCAAGTTGATAGGACTGATATTCTGGGAGATATTAGTCATTTTGAAACATAATAGCTTTATAATCGGATCGCTATGTCCATGACGGTTGATGGAAAGTGCAGTACTTATGCTGCACGGCGGGAAATAATGTTGCAGTAAATCAATAAATGAAATGTAGAAAAACACCTGGTTTTCAATGAACAAAAAAAAAAAAAAAAAAAAAAAAAAAAAAAAAACACAATATGAAGAAGGCAGCCAGTGAGAAATACAAGATATTTTTTATGAATTTTAGCAGCGTTTTACTGGGGTTTTATCAGTGTTTTTGTGCTGAATTCTTGTAAATAATTGGATATCATAATGATAGTACTGTTTAACCATTTAACTCTTGAGACTTGAGGAATTCCACAGTAAAAAAAAAAAAAAAAAAAAAAAAAGCAACAAAATGAAGAAAAACTGCCAAAGTGAATATTAAACTAACAAAATATGATGTAACATGAACAAAATAAGACTAATGGAGCACAATTGAAGAAAATCAATAAAATAAAATTTTAAAAAAACCTAGAAAAAATAATGAAAACAAGCAACAACATCAACATAAACTAAAAAAAAACAAAAGAATAATAATAAAAAAGAATATATTACTTGTGTATTTGTATTTTTAGTTTGGCCTTTTTCTTTTTATAAATCTGTTGCTTTTTGACACCTGGACATCCGTTCCAGGATCAAAATTCTCAGTAAAATAACACAAAAATAAATAAATAAATCTGAATATTTAAAGTAAACCATCCATTCAGAACGCATCAGGGGTTAAAGGGTTAAAAGTGTTCTGTTTAATTTTGCAGATTTTTTTTCCTGTATGTTTTATCTGTATGTAATTTAACTTTTTTTTGCATTTGGATGATTTATAAAAGTATTTTATATATATATATATATATATATATATATATATATATATATATATATATATATATATATATATATATATATATATATATATATATATATATATATATATATATATATATATATATATATATATATATATATATATATATATATATATAATTTAATGTTTTGGGTTTTTTTTCCCACTAAAAAAAATGACAAAAATATTTTAATATTTAATATTTTAATTTTCCTGCTCCGGCCCATGGTAGATCAAATCAGGCTTAATGTGGCCACTGAAGAACCCCTGGTTCAAAACATGTTTGATAAATAAATAACTAATAGAAGTGGTGCTCATTCTCATCACACACGCCAAGCATACATTATAATTTACAATTCTGACTGTGAATTTCCTATTGATATTACATTTGTTTGATTTGATTTGATTTGAATTATTTATTTCTAACATGCGCAGAATGCAACAATAATAATAATAATGATAATAACAACAACAACAACAACAATAATAATAATAATAATAAAAATAATAATAAATAATTGAAGTACTAAACATATACATATATTAAAAAAAAAACAGAACAAAAAAAAAAAACAACAACAAATGAGCAGATAGGAAAATAGGTAACAAATAGAATTTTTTTTTTTTTTTTTTTTTTTTTTTTTTTCCAATCTAAAGCAGCGTTACATGTTTTAAAAACCAAAAAGGAATATATGCAACTGTGGAGTATTCTCCAATTGTAAGACTGTTCTTAACATTTGTAGATGTGTGTTACCATGTGTCTGCTGGGCATTTACAGCACTGTGCCACCCTTAGTCCTCGTGAGCAATCAATGTTTGATTACTGTGATTTCATTTTAACAACCTCTGAGGATTCTGTCATCTGCAGGAAGCACTAACAATACTGGTACAAAGAAGTGTTTTGTAAAGTCTGAACCAATGGACATGTGTGCATATATATCAAATTTCCATTTTTTTTTTTTTTTTTAGAATAGTTGCACATGTCAAGTTAACATGGGACAGAGAAAAATGTATAAAATGGTAAAAGCAGGCATTGCATAGAACAGTTCATGCATATACGACCTCTGTATATTCATGACCAGTTGTGTTTGTTACGACATAAGCAGCTTCAACGCAGACATGAACTCCTTCATGCATGAATTATGACAACTTTAGTCAAGATATTTTCCTGTGTGTTTTTATTCCTCTTTAGGAATGAAAGACAAATGTGAGCGAGTATTTTTTTTTTTTGTTTGCTTGCTTGCTTGTTTGTTTTTTAAAGGAGTTATAAAAATGTCCACTGAGCCAGACACTATGGAAGTGCAAGCAAAGAAACATGCATTTAACCCCTTAATGCCTATAATCGCAAATATGCAACGTACCCAAAAGTCGCTACAGTCTAAAAAATTTAGCATTTACTTTTTTAAAAATATATTAATATTTAAATTCAGACATGAAGGTGTTAAAACCTAATATTAGAAAGTGGTATGAAACCATGTTTTAATGCAGCTAATCAGATGTTTTGTCACGTTTTAACATAGTCAAATACTAGATGTTATTCACTTTATAGAGAAAATATGCCCAAAAAAAGTCTTTGTTTAACCTTCCTGTTATGTTATCATTCAAATTGACCTGTTTTAAAGTATTTTTCAGTATGAAACTTTTTCTGCTAGTTTTAATTAGTGTAATCAACACATAATCACATCATGGTTCATCTCACATATTAGTGATCCCTTTATGTTTATATCACATAGACACTGTTCAGGTCAATTTGACCCAGCAGTCAAACTTGAGGTAAAAGTGTGTCAGAAATGTTTGACTATTTCTTTATTTACAACTGTGAGACATATTATGCTATGGTTCACTGTAATATTTGATATGTTGGTCATTCAAAAGTAATAAAGTGGTGAAACATTGAAAAACTCTTTTCTTACTCGTTTTTTTTTTTTTTATGAAAAAACAGTTAATTCTCCTAATTGAACCATTACCTGTCAGAGGTAAGGAACAACACTGCACTAAATATTGATAGAATATTTAGTAATGAAATATTAACAGTTAATGATTAGTGGTTAGCACTCGTGCCTCACAGCAAGAAGGTCCCTGGTTCAATTCCCACACCAGACCTTTCTGTGTGGAGTTTGAATGTTCTCCTCGTGTCTGTGTGGGTTTTCTCCAGTTTCCTCCCACCATCCAAACACATGCACTGATAGGTTTATTAGTTAATCTAAATTGTCCATAGGTGTGAATGTGAGAGTGATTATTTGTCTATATATGTTCAGCCCTGAGATGAACTAGAGACTCATACAGGGTGTACCCCACCTTCACCCATTGTAGCTGGATTAGGCCCCCAGTGACCCCCATGACCCTAATGTGGATAAGGCAGGTTCATATGATGAGATATTAACAGTACTTATTAGGATTTCTTTGGTTCATCTTTTGGATAATTAAACATGCATTGGGTCAAATTGACCCTGGATCACCGTTGCTGTTCCCTAGGTGCCATTTGCTGGGGGGGGGGGGTACATACCCCCTCTTGTTTTGGACATCGGGTCCGTGAGGGTCCACTGATTTTGTTACACGCGTGTGCCTGGGCCCCGTTGGGCCAGTATCCCACCTCAGCCGGCGCGCGGCGACCACCGTGGGGTTTCTGGGAGACCCTCTGACTCGTGAGTGCATTAGACTCCTGTATTTCAAGATGGGTCGGGTGGGTTGCGAACATTGCAGCTGATCCCTGGTGCCTGTTCTACATGGGCCGGTCCCTGACACGGTTGGTGCGCCGGGGGATAGAAGGCGCAGTGAGTCCAGGAAGTGGCAAAGTCGGGGCAGAGGGCACTGTAAAGGCCGGAGCCACAAGCCACCTTTGCCCCCTGGACACTTCCTGGCTGACACGGATACGAAGTCGGCCATGGCGCATCACCGTGGAGGAAATGCACCTGGCATCTGGGTACAAGCCAGATCCGAGGGGAGGTCACGCAAGGTGATCCTAGCAGCAGCGGCTAACCCAGGCCCACCAAGGCCCAATCCCTCAGGACCCCACCCATTTATGTCTTAACAGCTTCACGTCCTCTTGAACGCTCTCTTCAAAGTTCTTTTCAACTTCCCCTTCAGGTACTTGTTGACTCTATCGCTCTGGTGTCAGTATTTAGCCTCAGATGGAGTTCACCATAAACAACCCAACTATGAGAAGACCACACCCTGGCCTGACTACAACTGGGCAAGTGGTCTTCGGTACGCCACATTTCCCACATGTCCACGCCCACCCGTGGGACATGGGTCTGGTGCTAGGCTCTTCGCTCTTCACTCACCACTACTGAGGGATTCATAATTTATTATCTTCTGCTTAGTAATTTATTTACAATCCGGAATGAAGTTCATAATATCCAATGCAACTTTATTTCTGTGGAACCCCCACCCCCCCCCCCCCCCCCCCCCCGTTTTTTTTTTTTTTTTTTTTTTTTTTTTTTTTTTTTTATAAATCGCACCCTGACAGTTCCTGACAAATGAACATTACAAGAGGGTTTAAAAAAAAAAAAAAACAAACTGTTAACCGCAGTCAAAAAAAAATAAAAAATTCAATTTACACTCACACATGTTCCTACAGATCAGGTTTATGAAGAACAGCAAAACTACAGGAAGGATATGAATTGCATTGTTTGGGATGATACACAAGTGTCATACACTGTGATATGCAACTGAAACAACAAAACCCATGAATATCCAAGAAAACAGTTTGGAGTCATTTCACATAAAGGTATCACATTCATGTTTTGCTTGCGCCCATGATATAATCGTTGCCATTAGAGAGAAGTTTTCTGTGTTATTTGTGATCAGGGGATTTTCTACAGAAATGAAAATATCTTTGGAGGAACTTAACCGCATCTGAGGCTTCAGATGTCCAGTCCTCTGATTGAAAGCAGAAGGCTGTGCTGCTATGGACCAGACATGACAGAAAAAAGAAATGTGCACTGATGTTCTAATAATATGATGACGATAGAACCCTCTGTTTATGGCTATTCACCTGGAGTACCCTTCCCCACTCTCTCAGTAGTATCTGCATAAGGAGCCATAGACAACAGGATCTGCAGTAACTCACATGTGTCCTGTGCTAACCTGTGACCCCAGACCCCCCTCCCTTCCTTTCATCTACAAATGGACGTTCATCTATAGCCCGTCCATCCATAGGAGTGGATCTGTCCTTCACTGGGTTTTGGGGGTTTTCCTGCCGAGAAGGAGGGTCTAAGACAGGGGTGTCCAAACCCAGTCCTCGAGGACCAGTATTCTGCATGTTTTAGATATTTCCCTTTCCCATCACACCTGGAAGCCATCATGATCAGACATGATCAGATTTGTATTTCAATTTTTTTTTAACATTGTTACTATTATATTTATTGTATTACTAAGTGTGTAATGTGATGCATGTGTGACTGAAGCAGCATTCAATTTCATTATATTTTACATGCAATGACACTGAAGGCATTCAATTCAATTCAACCAGGTATGGTGGTAGAGGGACACATCTAAAACAGGCAGGACACTGGCCCTCGAGGACTGGATTTGGACACCCCTGGTCTAAGGACAGGGGATGCTTGGAACTTCATCTATTTCTGTGATTGTTTGTTTTCTCCAATCCACTCTGTAAAGCTCAATGAGACGACGTTGTTGTAATTTGGGGTTCTATAAATAAAATGGAATTGAATTGAAACGGTCTCTGCCGATTCCTGTCCTCACGGTGCAAACTGTGGAATAATCTGGATCAAATTCAAATCAAAAAGTCTTCTTCGGTATGTGCATTTCAAAGGATGTATAAAACTAGTATAATAATGAAATAAAGAATATTATGTGAATAAGTAAAAATGTAGTTATAATGTTGAAGAATGCATAAAAAAAATTAATATAGACTATCATGATTAGGAGATATCATATATATTAAATACTGTATTTGTAGTAAATATAAAGTGAATATAAATATACTTTATAGTTGATTATACAAACTGGATTGTGTGAGGTAACTTACAAAACATGTGTATATAAATAGTTTGTATGGATGTTTTGTGTTTATGATAAATGGACATAAAAAAAAAGTTTGTTAAAGCAAAGGAAAATAGAATCTATTGGATTATTAGTTTGTAAAAAGGGGGTGGGAGTTTATACATTTTACGTCTTCCCACTCCTTTTTGGGTTTTTGATGATTTTTGTGTGCTGGAAAAAAAAATATTGAACTGAACTGAATTGAAACCAAAATTGACCTCCTGTGTGTTCTTTGTGTTTTTTTTTCTCTGAGTCTAGATGATTTGAACCTGACAGTAGATGTCTACTGTGACCAATATGCATGAAAATTTTAAGATATCACAAGGTATAGAAATTCAGATTGGTATACATTGCCTTTTTCTCAAAAACAACAAAAATAAACTTCACAGTAAACAGCATACCACAAAACATGTGTTCGCTGTGTATGAAAATGATGCTGAAAGGAGGAGGAGGGGAGAAAACTGTTGTCATGGTAGCACCCGGGAGTCGAAAAAACAGGTGAGGTGATGTACTTAATTATACATCATGGCGGTTTAGTTGACCTCCTCAGTGAATGGTGCAGTGAAAGCCGCTGGACACTGAATAATAGCAACACAAACACATTAGAATATGTCATAATGTAGTTGGATTGAAAGGACTATTTTTAAGGAAGTGAGTCACAGTCCGCAAAGGTGTGAGAAACTATGTGGACAATGCACTTCCTTCATGTAGATGGTATCTGAGTCACACTATCACACACACACAGATACTTGGTAAATCTGCAACATGTTAGTCAAGTAAACGTGTAATTACATTCACAATATAGTCACAGAAATAATCATTTTCTGAGACTGTTTTGATGTAGTCTGAACATTTTTTATCTTCTTTTTTTTTTTTTTTTTTTTTAATCTGTCTTTCTTTTTTTTTCCCAGATAATTAATCCATCTGCAGAATGTGACTTTGATGTCTCCATAATAGGCACATCTCTTCTCTGAAAAAAAAAAAAAAAAGCTTATGTAGTGAAACATTTGGGATGGTTCGTCAGTTTCATTATCACTTTAACCCATTAATACCCAGTGCTACTTTTGTGGAAGTTATTATTTTTTTCTCTTCATATATAACCTTTCTTAAATGTTTTATCACCATTTATTCTAATAGTAAACTCTGTATTTTGCTTATTTTAAAATTATTGTTATTTTTTATTATTATGACAGTGTTTCCATGGTAACTGTGGAGCCTCTGACAACCATAAAAAGATGATAAACTATATTTTACAGCAATTATTTACATGTATTAATAGGATTAGTGGATCAATAGGTATTAAACATGAGTTTCTAGTTTCTGTTTGGGTCTTTATGGGTTAATATACATCAAAATGACAAACAAAGAAGACTCATTTTAGTTCAGAGGACACATTCACCTAAATTTGATTTGAATCGGGCCAAAGCAATGAAAGAGTAACATAATTATACATAAATAATGTCAACTTCAATTATTTCTCTATATTTGAGAGTGAAATAAGTAAAATTAAATAATGAAAATGTTTACGTTGATAAAGTATCTGTTCAAACGATACCAATAACATGAGACAATTAAATAATGAGCCTAATTTTACAAATGTTATGTATATATATTATATGATGATATGTTTCAGATCATAGTGGATCAAATACAAATTGACAAAATATTTAATATCAAGCAGATTATTCTTAAAATTGCACTGACTTCTCTTGAAACACTTCAGGGTTCTTCATATTTAGTCAGGATTATTCACATTTTTCGTGAAATACTTTGTTTTAGTGTAAATATGTAAAAAATATTTGCAATTACAAAGACAAAAATAACCGTAGTGAGTATTTACAGATTATTACGATTGTATTTTACTGGTCTGAACCACTTCAGAGATAAAAAGTCAAAATTATCAGATAAAAAGTCAAAATTGTGAGATAATAGTCATATAATTATAATATACAAAGACACGGTTTCTCTCCTCTAGTGATTTACTGTCAAATGTGTTTAGTTTGAAAAAGTAACAAGTCTTTTCTGAGAATGTAAAGAGTATAAAGTACATATATTTATGCAAAAATGTAGGGAGTAAAAGTAAGAAGTTACCAGAAAAATGAATACTCAAGTAAAGTACAGATACCTAAAAAAAATCTACTTAAGTACAGTAATTAAGTACTTTTACTTAGTTACTTTCCACCTCTGCAAATAAGTTATGAACATCCAGATCCAAACCTTAACAGACGTGCGCTGCTTTGTGGAAGTCTGTGCTTTAAAGTATCCACTGAAGTATTTACTATTAGCCTAGTTTTAAGTGTCAGTCGCCTGTAATCAAAACCAAAGGTGATGCAGTGAAATGCATGTACCTTTTTTTTTTTTTTTTTTTTTGGATGGGTATGAACAAATGCTGCGTTCCAGTCACAACTTCAAGACCCAACTCACAAGGCAAGTCACGTCAATCTGCCTGAGGGTAAGGAACTGTGGTAACTAGATGTAAACAAACCAACATGGCTGCCCGTACAGTGGTGTTTGCTCTTTGCTTATTTAAGGGAAATAGAGGAGGAGACACATACATAAGGTATGAGAAACTGTCAGTCAGTACCTTTACACACAGATTTGAATTTGAATTATTGCTTTACTCCAATTAAAATGGAACTTTTCAAAGCCATGTAAACGCCACTCAAACCTGTTTTAAAAGTCATATAATGCAATTCTAATCTAGCTTCTCTGTGCCTGTAAACGCCACCCAACTTTAACATGATTAAGACTGGCCTGGACACGCCCCCTTCACGAAGTGCCCAGCGTCACCTTGACAACTATAGAACTACTATCACAAGTTTTTATCCACAAAACCAACAAAGGTAACCAACCATATTTAACTGTAGTATTCAATATATGAATGTCCTATTGATTTAATCAACCTCAATGTCTCTAATAGCTGCATGTCACTCAGAGAAGAATACAAAAAATAGAAAATAAAATAACAATAAAAAAATACAAGAATTCATTAATTAAAGTTGAACAACGTGACTTTTAAGAGACAGACAGACAGACAGACAGACAGAAAGATAGACAGACAGACAGACAGACAGACAGAAAGATAGACAGACAGACAGACAGACAGAAAGATAGACAGACAGACAGACAGACAGACAGACAGATAGACAGATAGATAGATAGATAGATAGATAGATAGATAGATAGATAGATAGATAGATAGATAGATAGATAGATAGATAGATAGATAGATAGATAGATAGATAGATAGATAGATAGATAGATAGATAGATAGATAGATAGATTAGTGTTTCAGAGCTTCTTAAATATTTTAGTTTAATTGACGCATTGGATGTTTAGATCTTTTTGGGTTACAAACTACAAAGGTAAATAAGGCAAAGACAAACCCATTTAATTTAAACAGAACATTGATCCCAACAGGAGAATTATTACTTATGATAAGAAACCATCAACCTTCAACATCATTCCACATTAGTTTTTTGAGATTTAATGATGTTTCTAGATTTAATTTTGAAGCATATCAGGTTAGATGAATTGACTAATTGAGTAAATGGAAAAAAAAAGTGTGATTGATAGCCTGTCATGGGGTTGATGAATTGAATAATTGAGTAAATGACATAAGTGAATACTAAACAAAATAATAAAAAAAAAAAAAACACCAATATACAAGCTGCAGACATTTACTTTCAGTTGACTCACAAGGTAAAAGTTTTAAACCATAACCAGTCTACATAGGTGTGACAGTTGCCTATCAGTTAAAAAGGAGGTATTCCTGAATAAAAAGTATATTTTTTAGCTCACATATATATATAGAAAACAAGAATATCTGTTAAGGAATTACATTCAGTTGCTCATTATTTGATGATAACACATGTAAAAATGCTAAATTGTCAAGAAAATATCACTGTGACTTTTATGTTCATAACTTAGTCTAATTACCAGGACTGTCATATCGCTCTCCTCTACATTTTACTATTCATAGCAGAACGCGGTACATCTAACGCTACTGAAGGAACACAAGAAAAAAAAAACAAAAAAAAAAAAACATGCAATTACTCACTCCTGCGCTCACAACTGCCTCGTCCCAAACTCATTTAATACCAGCATTCACCGATGCTTTTCAATACCCAATATTTTGCCTTTCAGCACTTTCCCCTCAATTTGTCATACCATAGAGCACAGGTAATAAAGTCAAAACATCACAAGTGCTGCAATCGAAACATATTACTGCTAAATATACAGTTTTTTTTTCTTCATTTCAGTGGGAGCAGAATATCTATTTCATGATGTGTTTTGATCTGCGGGTTGAGGTATCCACATGAAGGGAATGATAATAAGTTTTAATTAGCCCGAGTTACATGGAGGTGCGAGTTTGTGTTTGTGCCTGGGAAGCCTTACGAAGCACAGGCCGGCCAGTAAATGTCAAAATCCATTATACATGTGAATATGACAACCTGCATTCATTACTGGATGGGATTCAAGGTCTCCCTGACTTCAAAGCACGCTGGAGGCTTGTCGGCATCTGCATGTGCATCTTTAACTCTCCTGTTATGTTATGGGTCAAATTGACCCGTTTGAAAGTTACATTATTTTTTTTTTCAGTATGAACCTTCTTCTTTTAATCTTAATTAGTATAATTAACATATAATATGAAAATGATTCATGTCACATATTTGTGCACACATATACTACAAGAAATAATCATTGGGAAAAATCAAAGGTTAATATGTAGTAGCATTAGTATTGTGTGCACGGGACCATGGATTTGGAATAAGCTTGATGAAAAAACTCCAACTTCAAAAGAAAATTAAAAAATACAACTTCTATCAACCAATTAAACTCACTCATTTACCCATATTTTCCTTTTGTTTAATGTATAAATATTACTGAACAATGATCTTATCATGTATTATAGTGTCGCTATGATTCTGGGATTGTCTGTGGTCTGTTTGTTGGATGTTGTGTGTGGGTGCCCGGCCCCCGCGTTAAGTGGCTTCCTTGGGGTGAGAGACCCTTTCACACATACATTACTGTAACTATGCTGTTCTGTTCTGTTGATGTGTGAAACAAACCCTAGAGAGCATTTGCACTTATTGTTTTGTATAGTTCCTGTTGAACTTGTAACTTCTAGTGCTACTACAGACTATATATTATGTCCTCTTTATGTGACTTTGGATAAAATGTAGTGTAAAAATAATTTGAACAAATGTTTTTTTTTAAATGAAAAACAGGTGACGTATCGTAATTGAATCCTTTCCTGTAAGATGTAAATGGTAAATGGTCTGTGCTTATATAGTTCTTTTCCACCTTCATGGTGCTCAAAGCGCTTTACATTAGCCTCACATTCACCCATTCACACACACACTCATACACCAGTAGGTTTCTAACGTCTAAGGTCAGTCCTACTGGGGGCCTAAATCAGGGTTCAGTGTCTTGCCCAAGGACACTTCGACATGTGGACAGCCGGAGCTGGGACGCGAACCGCCAACCTCTCTGTCATTGGGCGACCCAACTGAACCACAGCCGCCTACAGTAACACCATTTCTCTAAATATTGATAAAATATTTAGTACTGGAATTAGTAATGAAATATTAACAATGCTTGTTAGGATAAACTCTGTTTATTGGACAACCCGCTCTACCGTATCATGGTTGCCCCTTGGCTCATGTCCCAGGACTGTTAAGTAAATCCTATTAGTTATACACCTTCAACTGTACATAGACAACAATAACATATCAAGCACCAGCCCAAACAAGAAGGGTTATAAGCAGCAAGTTTGTATTATCTTAAATGCAGTTTTGAATTTGTGAACAAAAACAGTTCATACTTATTTTGCAGCAGTATTATACCCCTCCCCCACTCCCCAAATCTGAACACTATGCTGTGAGGATGGAGGAGGTGGGTGTGCTGCAGGCCTGACAGCATCGTACCTATTTTATAGTCCAGATCTTGAAAGGGAGAGAATGAGATGTCACCATCCAGAACAACGAGCCTCCAGGCAGCACATTCCAAGGAAGCTATACTGTCACGTCGCTTGACTTTCCCGGAGCACTACAGCTCGTGATGGAGGCTCCACCTCCACACAGACTATAAATGCCACTGCTGTAAGCCCCTCTCCCTCCCACCTGAATGAATTTGTCAAGTAAATGAATGACCGACCATAAGTGTTCCTGCAGTAAATTCTGATGCTTTTCAGTCTCTAGTTTTTTCTTTAATCATTTATCCTCAGTACATTAACATTATCATCACTATACATTACATTATACTATTGTACTTCTGCAAACAAGGGAAGTTCATATGTGAATAAGAGAAAGATAAGAATAAAACAGGTTGGAAGTAAATAAGGACTTTGTTACTGTAGTTAAGTAGATTTTTTTTTTTAGGTATCTGTACTTGAGTATTTGATTTTGTGGATTTTATTTTCCTGAGAATTACTCTCAGAATTACTGTATGCAATTTTTTTAATCTCATAATGATGACTTTTATCTCAACTGGGACTTTTTTTTCCCAGAATTTCCTGCCCATACCCACACAATTGAGTACCAACCAAATGCATTTTGGACACAATAACACATTTCTTTAAGAGCTTAATTTTTTAATACTTTGAAACTTTTCTAATTATATAATTATATATATATATATATATATATATATATATATATATATATATATATATATATATATATATATATATATATATATATATATATATATATATACACACACACACACACCTACACCCATCCATACACAAGTGTTGCCAGGCACAACAAACCCCGCCCCCTTTGCACACGTTTTACCTGATTTACCCTATCTCTTATCATTGTGAAAACAATTTTTTGGGATTGTGACCTTGACTTTTGACCTACATTCACCAAATTTAATTGGGATGTATTCTAGAACAACTCGTACCTTTCCTGAAATTTTCATGGGAATTGGTCCTATAGTTTTTCTGTACTTCTGCTTAAAAACAAACAAACAAATTCAAAAACAATACCCATCAAAGTGTTATCATAATTGATTCCCTTAAATATTTCTTAAAGGATATATCTGATGTGCTATTTGTAATCAATATTAATCTTAATTAATATCGATATACAGGGATTGAAGTTAGTAAATGCGTGCTTCCTGTTTAACTTCATTTCCCAGCATGCAGTGCGGTACTGCACTTCCTGTCTATGCTTGCTGTTAATTGTCTCCTGACATGTAAGGCTAATTTACTGTCCTTGCCCCTGGTAACTGCTTATCAACATGAATTAAATCAGTTTCTTGTGACTATAAATGAAGGGAATTTTAAAGAAAAAAGATATGGAATTATTCCTCGGTTTTAACATTAATGTGTCTCAGTCGTGCAGATGCTCAGACACAGACAAATACAAGTCAAAGTAAACACTGTAGCTAAATGGTACTGAACAACACACGGACGTAATAATAGCGTGAAAATTCCATCTGCATTTCTGACTGCTAACCAACAGTATAATAGAAGTACTAATTGTTAAGCAAATAAGGGACCACAAGGAGATGAAGACAACATGAGCTAAAAAAAGACCTCTTCCTCTTGGTGAGGAGTGTGTTTGTGCTCAACTAATGGTAATGATGCAGACCTAATTAGAAGCTTTAATCAGCAGACCACAGAGACAACTGGTGTGGAGGCAGAAAGGGACACTCCAGCTTCAACTACTGTCAAAATGTCACTGGGAAAAAGTGCTTAACCTCCAAGTACTGCACTGGAGCAGCTGGGCAGTTCACTGGCATTGTCGAGTGTGTGACAGCGCGTCTCTTGCTGTAAAAACACATTTACTCAACACAGTCTCACTCTGAGACTAGCTCGAGGTGAACTGACATCCTGTCGCTGCAGTGGATTTAAAGTGTAGGGACGAAGGAATGGTAAAAAAAAATGTACGGACGAAAAACAAAAGATCTTATTTTGATCTGTTGATAATTGAAATGAACAGCGACTGACATGCAGAAGGTAAATAAACAAGACTGACACCCTGGGTATTGTAGTCACTACTCATCAGTTGGAGGACTGACTGCCTAATCGCTGTAATCACTTTAATGCCCACTATAAGGCAATCCACCAAAAGTGTCAATCAAACTGCAATGCTGTTAAAAGCAACGGAGGGTTGAGTGATGCTACACAGCAATCAAATCAATAAAGAAAGAAGAAAAATGGTCAAACTGACCTCAAATGTGGTCCACTACAGCAAGCACAGATGGATGATTATATGCTTTTACTGTAAATTAACCATGAAAATGGCATGGTTGTCTATAGTGTATTAACCATGTGACTTCTATATAGTTTATTTTTTTATTTATTCACTATTTACTTCTTCTCTTTCTTTCATTCACATATGAACTTCCCTTGTTTTGCAGAAGTACAATAATAACAATGTTTGGCAATTTTACCACAGACCGGTGGTGGTGGTGGTGGTAGGTCAGTTGCCGCAAGAGCAGGCTTGGTCTGTGGGAATCACCTGTCATGATAAATCCATATTTCAAATAAAACTATAAAACTACCGGGCTTTCTTTTTCTTGGAAGTTGTAGGCTCTTCTGTCTCTTCAGTGCACCTTTTCGTCTTCGAAGTAAACTTTCCAAATCTGTTTTTTTTTTTACTTATTTCACAAACACACAGGTTACATTTTTGCCATTCAACTAACTAACTGTAACCAAGAGAATCCACTCATTTTTCAAAATAAAAGATTGTTCAGACTCAGATAATGAATACAAGAACCCCCCTTCTTGTATTGTATTGTATCTTTTGGGGGGGACGACGACACTGATGTAATGTAGAGTGATGATAATCTTAACCACCACCTGAGTTCTCTCTCTCTCTCTCTCTCTCTCTCTCTCTCTCTCTCTCTCTCTCTCTCTCTCTCTCTCTCATCTGCATTTGTCATTTTTATAACCTATCTTAAATACCAAGTCTGTTTATGGTTTTCGTTTTCTATTTGTTTTTTAAATTAAATTAATTCTTATTTAAAACTTTTTTAAAATGTTTTTTTTTTTTTATTTAATTTAAATGTTTTTAATTTTTCAAAAAAAAACCATCTATATTTTTTTAATTATTCTAATTTAATTAATGTATTTATTCATTTTTTAATTTAAAACTAGTTAAAACTTTTTTTTTTAAACTTATGTAAAACATGCAGGACACTGGGCCATGAGGACACGATTTCAGAAGCACTACTTTATATGAAAATAAACCTATGGGACACTAAGAGCACCAAATTCAGAAAATGACCCATATGTTATAAAACTAGTGATAAAGATGATCTACTATGTGGTCAGTCCACATATCCAAAAGTCCTTCCCTTTCTGACAGATCAACCTGAAACTTCTTTTCTGAACTGGACCGACACAGACAAAGTGATTTAACCTCATAAAACCGCTGCCCTGCAGAAATGTGCTCTTCATCAGCAGGTCTGGATGGTTTAAGAGCACCTCAAGGTTTCATTCCCCCTTGAGGGAAAAAAAAAAAACAAAAAAACTGTGTGATGGCAAGAAAATATTCTGAACATGTTGTAAATGTTAATGGATATTGATTTTTTTTTTTATTATTATTTATTTATTTTTTGACAAGGCTTTATTAAGAGGTAAAAGTCAAAGGAACCCTTCCAAAGCATGTCCTGTGATTCTGTCATGAATGAACTTGAAAGACTCCTGTCACACTGATCTGCTCAATCTCAGCCTGTTTTCCACTTCAAAGCAGCTGAAAGAATCATGAAGTGAGTGGATTAACCCATAAAGACTCAAGCATCCAACAGCACCCAAAGGCACCCACTGACAGAACTGTTAAATATCTGTTGAGCCGCTAATCCTTTCAATACATGGAAATAATTGGTGTAAAATACAGTTCTTCATCTTTTCATGGACGACAGATATGACCCATTTGGACATCCATAGGCTCCGTAGTTACCATGGAAACGCCGTCATCATCTACAACACTGATTCACTAGTAAAACCCATTGAGTTAGATCAATGATAGTGAATGGAGACATTTGTATTTAAGGTATTTAAGGTATTTAAGGTGTTTAAGGTGTATTGGTGTATATATATATATACATATATAGTAACTCATAATGTAATAATGGCTCATAATGTTATAACCAGTGTTGGGAAAGTTCACCTTGATTAGGAACTAGTTCAAAGTTCAGTTCAAGTTACTCAATATGAATTAGTTCAGTTCATCGTTCATTCTTCCAAATTATGAACTAGAAGTTCATGGATCCCAAAATGAACTTTTTCGTTCTTTTTTCGTTCTTTTTTTGTGTTATTATTGTAAACTTATTATTAACTGTTCCTGATGTTATCCTGACCGTAGCCAGGAAATCAGGGGAAAATGCCGTCCTCCTCTCGTACAAAATCTCCAGGGCTGATGTAAGTACCTTACCCCGGGGTTAACTTCCCTCTGCAGGTTCTTAGAACACAAGGAGCGGTTTCAGTGAGTTTCGTTTGCAATGTTTATTTCCAAGAACGGGACAACACCTGCTCCGGTCACCGGTCACACTCTGTACATTTAACTCTTTTTCTCCGCTCCCAAAAACTCTCTGCACCCCTCTCTCTCTCTCTCTCTCTCTCTCTCTCTACCTCTCTCTCTCTCTCTCTCTCTCTCTCCCTCTCTCTCTCTCTCTCTCTGCCCCGCCCAAAACTCTTTTCATTGGCTATTCCAAAACATTATGTTGCCAACATTTGTTCAAAATAATACAAAAATGACATCTATGATAATGCTGTGTTTTGATCTCATTTTATTACTTATAGGACTCAATAATTACGTGATGAGAACGAAATGTGAACTACATAAGAGCGCAGTTCAATAAATGCCAGACTAACCACGTTCACAACTTCCCGTTCATTTGGCAAAAGTGAACGAGTCGTTCACGTTCGTCAAAAATATGATATCGTTCGTGAACGATCGTTCAATGAACTCGTTCAGGTACAACACTGGTTATAACTTATATGTAATAAAATTTTAGAATGTAATAATCAACTTACAATGTCATAAAATCATAAGTGCATAACATAATAACATATTTTCACCTAATATAATAATGTAATAACTATATAACAACTCCTAATGACTCATAAACACTCAATTTAGCAATCCCTTAATGAATTATAGGATTGTTTCAAAAGCATTAATTAAAAATAGTTGCATCTTGCACCATTGTCTAAAGTTAAAAAAAAAGTGTTTTTTAACACAAGGTACAAAGTGTGCCTAAAAAGCACACTAGGATATCGGAGGATTAAAGGTCAGTGAATATTGTCCTTACTTATCAAGTCCTATCACTTTCATACTGTCAGATGTGATGCTGTGAATGTTAAACCATCCTCTCTTATGATGATTTGCCTGAAGAAAGAGTTGAATTACTGCGATGGATTCCATATCTGTTAATTACTTTAATTTTTAAATCCTCGTTGCCATTTTTTTTTTTTTTTTTTTTTTGTAAAGCCTTCAATTAGGGATTTCATCCATGGAAATCCTCTATTTTTAGAGTGCTTCTGGCTTTTCCGCAGACTTATCAGTACTTACGATAACAGGTGCCTTGTAATCATTCCATTTCATCATAGAAGCTGAAACTAAAAACGGCTGCCACTGGCTGTCTCAAAGAAGTTGTTAAATGGAGTGGAAATATCAACATGCAGTTGGGGAAATGACAGGAACAAACTCAATATGGCAACGGGTGACAACAAACAGCATCCCTTGATCAGTTGCAGTCAGTTCTATCTTTCACACTGTAATTTTCACTTTGGTTGGTAGCCACAGGCCAGATGTGCATGAAATGGATCACGCTGGTGTTCAGGACAGCGAGTTAAACGGTTATCTCTGCCGCTCTGCACTGTGATCCCTCTTGATGACTTCCAGATGGTCATCCTCCATCTTTAAGACTCACTTTGTCCACAAGGGAACTTTGGGTAATGAGGTCTTAGTCAGTGGCATTAATGAAATATTGCTTTGCGCACTGAAGGGAGCAATATGGCAAAAAGAATGACATCGAGGTAGTCAGCTGGACTCTTCTGAAAATGCTCGGATAGGGAAAAAAAAAAAAAAAAAAAAAGAATAAAATCTTGATTTAAAATGTGCTGTAAATATTTCAGGAATTAATCAAACACATTTCTCTCTCTGTGTAGAATTACACTGGATGTATAATTGGATCTCGAGAGAGAGCCCAGTGAGAAAAAAAATTACAATGTGAATGTGTTGTTTGCAAAGATTTCCCCATTGTATGCAAGTGATTGCACGTCTAAATAATTGCGTTGGAGCACTTACAGATGTGCGGACAGGAAGCACTTGACTTGAGGTTTGGGCTTTTGGAGAAAAACAATAATTAAGAGTGAGCAAACAGTGGTGATAGCAGCTGTAGGAGAGGCTACACAGTACATTTTCCAGTGTAAAAAATTCAGTGTAAAAGTGTTTTAAAGGTGTCATTCCGCTCCTTTTGGAATCTGATGGGTCACCCCGAGTTACCAACTGCCTTTGACAGTGGTTTGTCACCTCCACTGGCTGCATACTGCATTCACAGAAAACAATGAGAGGAACCAGGGACCTAGAAAAAGCCGGTTAAACCCGTCCCCCACTGCAGCAAATCTGAAGTAGCATTAGCATTAGCATCTACAAGAGAAGACGTCGCCACAGTAGCTGCTGGACAAACTTGAAAAAATGGCGGATCAAACTGGCTCATGTGCTCTCTGTGGAAATAAAGGCTTGTTTTTTTCCCTGCACGTTTTCAGAACAAGCGACGGCACGAAACCTAACTGGATGTTACTCTGATAAAGGTAAACACACACACAGCGAGAAGGGAGGGGGGAGTGTTCCTTCACGCATTCTGAGCCAATCAGAGATGCCTAAACGCTGCGTCATGGACATGTATGAGTAAGTACCGGTAAACTCTGATGTTCGACCTGAAGTCATTTTTCTACCGAAAAAAAAAAAAAACAGCTGGAAACAAAGCGATCTGGACGTTTTTTAAAATAGAACCAACACACAATGTATTCAATAACAATGGAGAATATAAAATATATATATATATACATATATAAAATGAAATAACCATGGAATGACAGCTTTAATCCTTTCAGAGTTATTCTATCAATGGACAGAGTGAATTTTAACAAGATAACTTTGGTAAAATCTTCCAGGTGACTGACCATTTGTCAGGCTCTACATCTGGAGGTGGGTCCTGGGACAGCTGCCCACTGTTCCTTATAATGTTGGCCCAATGGCATCAAAAGGATGGGTTCATAAAGAATTAGTGTTTTCTTTTTAGTCCTCTAGATGGAGCTTTCTATTCAAGAAAGTGTTGAAGATTTCAACAATTTCAACTCTTTTTTGAACAGAGAGCTCCATCTAGAGGACTAAAAAGAAAAAAACTAATGCTTCATGAAGCCTCATTTTAACATCACTACACGTCAAACCAAGTTGCGTTCACTGTACATATATTCAGACAATGGTTGAGTCACCATGAAAACACTTTTACACACTTATTCTACTGTGCAGACTGTGGGGATACACTCAATTTGAACTGGGGGGTGGCTTATCCCTTTAAATCAGGGGTCTCAAACTCATGACTTTCAGGGGCCACATTCAGCCCAATTTGATCTCAAGCGACCTGGACTCATAAAATATTAGCATAATAACTAAGAAAAAAGTGACAATTCCAAATTTATATCTTTGTTTTAGTGCAAACAAACCCAATTACCTCATGAAAATACTTACTATCCAACAAGAAAGGTGTGAATAACCTGAAAAAACTGACATAGTTTAAGAAAAATATGTGCATTTCTAACAATATTATGCCTCAGTGAAACATTTACACATGTACATTGTGGATCAGATCGACTACAAAGACACTAAATTGTTAAAATTGTGCTTAATTTTCTTTAGAAATTTCTTGGTTCATGTTTGTTCAGGTTTTTCACATTTTATTTTTACAGGATAGTTTGTAAGTATAAATATTTGCCTAATTTAATGTTATTTTTTGGACAATAATGAAGACAGAAATTTAAAGTTGTCATTATTTATGGGCATAATATAAATTATTCTCGCATCAAAATGAGAAGAAAATATGGAGTCATTATTTTTTTTTGGGGTTATTCTGCTATAATTTGACTGTAGATCATAATGGTCTGTATGTGGAACCTGAACTAAAATCACTTCCATAGCCTTAACTGTGTATTTTTTGCACCCCCGGGCTGCATGTTTGACACCCCTGCTTTAAACTATTAACAGTTATTTATTGTATTTTTTTTTTTACATATTTTAGATAATGATATCCAAAATATCTGGATATATACCTGATACTATCTGGTCTGGATTCTGAGATATCACCACTGATGTGGTTTAGCTGTTAACCTTCACTGTGACATTGACCTTTGACCTTCATTGCTCAAAATCTAATGGGTTCTTCCTTGACTCATTATCTATCATTCCTGAAAGGGCGGCTGTGGCTCAGTTGGTAGAGTTGGTCGCCCAATGACCGAGAGGTTGGCGGTTCACGTCCCAGCTCTGGCTGTCCACATGTTGAAGTGTCCTTGGGCAAATCACTGAACCCTGACTTAGGCCCCCAGTAGGACTGACCTTTGACCTTAGTGTGTGTGTGAATGGGTGAATATAAGCGCAGTCCATTTACCATTGAATTGAACATGCACTGGGTCAAATTAACCCAGGAACACTATTGCTGTCCATAACAGGAGCGTTAACTCTGGTGATTTTACTATGTGTGTGTGTGTGTGGTTGAGGTGCTTTGAAGATGTTGCTGTTGCGGTCTGGGAGAGGTTTTTACAATTGGCACCGAATCAGAGGACGATCCAGCCCAGGGTGTTACGATCCACTCTGCTCCACCCCAAGTACCCAACACTCGCTGAGCATTTGCCAAGATCTTAATCATGGAGGGCTCAAGCAATCAATAGCAAAGTGGCCCTTAGGTGATAGACATCCCAGAGTGGAAGTGACCATTACTTTCTAATAAAGAGATTGATGCCAGGGAAGTCGTCTTCATCGCCCTTTAGCAATAGCTTCCTGACTGAGAGGCATGTTAAGTGCACTTTGCCGTGACACGTCCTCAGCCATCAGCGACTCTCTGATGACAGAAAAACACATTCCATGTGCTGAAGCTTCACCACAGAGACAGCAACGCTTTTCCACAAGCATCTTATCACCCTCTTCACCTCTGTATGAGGACAGACATGTGGTTCTGAATGTAGCGTCAGTCAGAGCTGGAAGGAACTCCAGCTGGAAGGAACAAGTGCTTTGTTACGGTAGTTAAATAGATTTTTTTTTTTTTTTTAGGTTTATGTACTTTACTTGAGTCTTTATTTTTCTAGCAACTTTTTACTTTTACTCCCTACATTTGTTCATAAATAGCTGTACTTTATACTCCTTACATTCTCAGAATAGAGTGGAATGAAACAGATGTGACAGTGCAAAAAATAAGTCGCTTCAGAGGGAAAATCAGTGGAGAGAAATTTTTGTATCTCACAATTTAGATGTTTTTACCTCGTCATTTGGATTTTTATATAGCATAATTTAGATTTTTTTATCTCGCAATTTAGATTTTTTTGTATGTCACAATATAGATGTTTTTACATCATTAATTTGGATTTTTATTTCTCACAACTTAGATTTTTTTATCTCATAATTTTTATTTTTTTGTATCCCATGATTTAGATTTTTTTTACCTCATAATTTAGATTTTTTTTATCTCGCAATTTAGATTTTTTTTATCTCGCAATGTAGATGTTTTTGTATCTTAGATGTTTAGATGATGTTTAGATGTTTTTACCTTAGTAATTTAGATTTTTATATCTCTCAAATTAGATTTTTTATCTCATAATTTAGATTTTTTGTGTATCTCATAATTGGAACTTTTTACCTCATACGTTTGAGTTTTTATCTTGTGAATCTGAATTTTTATATCTCATATTTATGACTTTTCTATTTTTCCATAATTCTCTGCCAATAATCTCAACACTCAGTATTATGACTCCATCAAACATATTATTTACACAGTAACTCACTTTTAAAGACATAATTTTTAGATACTTTTGAAACTTTTCAGATTTTTCCTGGTTAAATAAGTATTATGTCATCCATGTAAAAAAAAAAAAAGCAGTTAAACTTTTTTTATACTTTTTCTTTTTTTTTTAACTTTTACTTCAGTACTTTTACCAGAGTATTTTTTTTTCACACAAATAGCTATAGAAAGAGTACGAATTCAAAAGGATACCAGACATAAATGCACGATATGAAGATGGTGTCTTATCTTTAGATCATTTAATAATGTGCAGAGCTGAGGAGAAGCTCAGTCATTATTAATAGCAATGATGTGGTCTTGTTTGTTTATTCATCTCAGCAGGTTTTTTTTTTTACAAAGGAGGAAACACAAGCCCGACACAATAGCTGCTTTAAAAAAAACACTAACCCTCCTCTATACACACACATACACAAACTTCCCTTGAGTAAAAGTATTTTAATAAACACATTTTTGCAACACTATGGACTTTTTTCCCCCCCTAGTAAAGCTTTATAAAAATGTCATCTTAAGGCGGTAAGGTACACGCATCTAATTATTATGAGGTTATATTCTTTTTTTTTTTTGTTGACAAAATCAAGTCTTATACAAGTTTACCTACGGGAACGACGGGAAATAAGTTTACTGTGACTAATAATACATTAACCAAAGGAATATGCAACGCCTTGTGGCCAACCCAAAGCTTGTGACTTCTTTTTGGCAGCGTGGTTTTAATACATATTCAACATGAACATGTGATTGAAATGTGTAGAAATGACTGCAGGTGCAAAGAGTCTAAATATATCAAAATATGCTTTTGGTTATGATAATATCATCAGGCTGAGGGGCAGGAAATGCAGCACTGATTAATAATATGCACTGTTATAGTCTGCAGGTATACCATTATTAGTTTTCCAGCATGTGGAGGTGCTTTAAAGGGTAACTAATGATCTTCATTTAAAGAGAATGAAACACTAGAATGCTGACACAAGGTAAATTGCAGCAACATTCATCAGGATTTACTAGGGAGAGAAAAAAAAAAAAAAAAAAAAAAGAGGATGTATTTCCAGTCACCAGTAATTTCTTATTTTTCACAAGAAAACAGTGCAGGTGCATAATGAATCTGGTGGATTATATTTTAGCTGTGTATATTTATCTTCCTGATTTCATCTTTTCTGGAGTGTCACATGATGTAATTGTCAGAATAACTATTTTTCCGCAAGTGTCACCACAAGGTCATAGATAAGATACTGTTCAAATTAGTGCTGTCAATTGATTAGACTTTTTTTTTTATCAATTCAATTAATCACAGGGTTTTTGTGGATTAATTTAAATTAACCAGGATTAAATGTAATTTATTGTTAATGTTTATTAATCACATTTCATTTTGGATGAATAAACAGACTAAAGAAACAGGGGGATATATATATATATATATATATATATATATATATATATATATATATATATATATATATATACATGCATGCACTAAATAATAATAATAATAATAATTGGTTCAGTAACCTTTAAAGACCCTAATGTTAACCCTTAAAGACCCTAATGTTAACCTTTAAGGACCCTAATGTTAACCTTTAAAGACCCTAATGTTAACCTTTAAAGACCCTAATGTTAACCCTTGAAGACCCTAATGTTAACCCTTAAAGACCCTAATGTTAACCTTTAAAGACCCTAATGTTAACCCTTAAAGACCCTAATGTTAACCCTTAAAGACCCGAATGTGAACCCTTAACGACAAAAAAAAATCAATCAATCAATAAATCAATGAAGAAATAAAAAAACCAAGACCACCTAGTATTGTAATTTGGTCCCAGTAGTTTTACTTTTGCCTAAATCAGTCTCTTTTGTAATAATTTACACTACTTAGTAATAATAATAATAATAATAATAATAATAATAATAATAATAATAATAATAATAATAATAATAATAATAATAATAATAATAATAATAATAATAATAATAACAATAACAATAATAATAATAATAATAATAATAATAATAATAATAATAATAATAATAATAATAATAATAATAATAATAATAATAATAATAATAATAATAATAGTAAATTCTATTCTGTTTGTAAAACTTCAAATAAAATGAACTAAAGGAAAAGGGTTGAATTTTTGCTGAATATTTCATCAAAACCACCCATTCAGAATGTGTCAGGGGTTTAAAGGGTTAAAAGGTTAAAGGGTTAAAGGCTGTCTCTGCATGTGCTTATTTGAAGTTTGACTTGGAGTGTGACTGTTGGGAGCTGGATGTGTGCTGGCTGCATTTCTAAGCAGAGTATACAGTGTTGCACCCTGTTGCAGCGTTAGATGAGCAGAGGAGAAGCAGTGATGAACTCATGAGCAAGCCAGAGGATTTTCATGGCAAACCTGACATGAATGTGAATCCCCCTGAATAGACAAACCAGTGTATTATGGAAACTAAGACTGTTGTTAGCTTAGTAATGTTTGCTAATGTTAGTGAAACATGAACCATGTACAGTTACAGAAAAAAAATAAAACATAAACATGGAGATGATCCAAAGTCAGTAAAAATGTTACACAAACAAGTACTAACTCCTGTTTTTATCATGTGATTAAAACAGAAAAAATATAGCATGAATAAAAGAGAAATTATTTTTTATCATATATATATTATTTTTATTGTTTTATCTTATAATTTTGAGGTTTTATTTCACAATTTTGAGTTTTTCATCTCACAATTGTAAGACAGACAGAAAAGAAAATATTCATTATGAAACAAAAAAACTACATTCTTTAATCACATAATTATGACATTTATTTCATAATTTTGAGTTTTTTATATAAGAATTTTGAGTTTTTCATATAATAATTTTGAGTTTTTCATCTCAAAATTGTGTCTTTTTATGTCATGATTTTGACTTTTATCTCACAATTTAGATTTGTTTTTATCTCATACTTGTGACTTTTTTTTCAATCTCATAATTATGCATAGTATACCTCATATTTATGACTTCTTTTTTAATCTCATAATGATGACATTTTATCTTAATAAATTACTTTTTTTTTTACCATTTTCTATAATTTCTTCATGAACAAGCCAAAGGATTTTCATGACAAAACTGACTTCATGAATCCCCCTGAATAGACAAACCAGTGTATTATTTAAACCAACAGTGTTGTTAGCTTAATAATGGAGTTTGCTAATGTCAGTGAAACATCATAACAGGAAAACAGACTCAAGAATTCATGTAAGCACACTAGCATACACAAATAATATATAATGGAGGGATTACTAATTGGACAGTATGTTTTCTGAAACATGTACAGTTGGAGAAAAAAAAAATGTAGGCGATCAAAAGTCATTTAAAAATGTATACAATCGAGTCCTAACTCCTGTGTATATCATGTGATTAAAAGCATGGAGTGAATAAAAACAGTGTTATGCTACTCATGTAAGAACTGAAGTGATTTTGGTTCTTATCAAGAAAACCATGGATCGATATCAGTTCTGGAATTAAACTACTATGAGTTATTTTATGATAAGGTAAGGTAAGGTAAGGTAAGGTAAGGTAAGGTAAGGTAAGGTAAGATAAGATAAGATAAGATAAGATAAGATAAGATAAGATAAGATAAGATAAGATAAGATAAGATAAGATAAGATAAGATAAGATAAGATAAAACTAACATATGATAAAGCTAAGCTACGCTAAGATAAGATAAGATAAGATAAGATAAGATAAGATAAGATAAGATAAGATAAGATAAGATAAGATAAGATAAGATAAGATAAGATAAGATAAGATAAAGCTAAGATAAGCTAACATATGATAAAGCTAAGCTACGCTAAGCTAAGATAAGATAAGATAAGATAAGATAAAGCTAAGCTAAGCTAAGCTAAGATACGATATGATAAAGCTAAACTAAGCTAAGCTAAGCTAAGCTAAGCTAAGCTAAGATAAGCTAAGATAAGCTAAGCTAAGCTAAGATAAGATAAGATAAGATACGATAAAGTTAAGCTAAGATAAGATAAGCTAAGATAAGTTAAGATACGATGAGAGTATTAGATGAGATAGATATTTAGTGTAACCTTTGTTTTTTTTTTTAAATATTTTGTTTAGAGCAGACATGTCCAAACTCTTCCACAAAGGGCTGGTGTGGCTGCAGGTTTTTGTTCCAACCAAGCAGCAGCAGAACACCAGACTGGACTCAATTAATCAACTGACCTCCATCTTCAGAGAGTCCATTGGTCAAACTGTGAACTCTTGGTTGGTTGGAACAAACACCTGCAGTGGAAGAGTTTGGACATGTCTGGTCTAGACAATATGATATATATGTCATTTGTTTTCTGGTGTTTTGTACCAGATTTCATTCTACACACAAAGCTTCAGACTATTTGTGCTGCTTCTTGTCATGAGGTCAAACTAAAATGTGAATTTTAGTTGACCTTTGTGTGTGTGTATGTATGTGTGTGTGTGTGTGTATAAGGCTGCATACATATACTTATATTTTGTATCAGAAGAAAACAGAAGGATAAATATATATATATATGTATAAAATAAAATAGAGCAACACAGTGATGCACCTGTGGTCTTGGAGTGGGACCTTTCTATTTCTGGGTGGGACATTTCTGTATGGGGGTGGGACCTTTCTGTGTTAGGTTGGGACCTTTCTATATGGGGGTGGGACCTTTCTGTGTGTGTGTATATATATATATATATATATTGTGATATGAAATGAATATACAGGAGTATATAACAGCTGTTTGGTGTTGAAGCAAATGGTCAAAGAGATTAGTGGTCGACACTGAACCTACATTTCAGTATCATCCTTCTTGTAGCTGAATTAATTAAATGAATATAATAATTAAAAATGAAGAAATAAATAAAAAATTGAAAATTGAAAATAGCAAATATATATATATATATATATATATATATATATATATATATATATATATATATATTTAAAACTGAATAAAAAAGACAAATACAAATAAATAATGAATTAATTACAAAGTGAAGGAACAGAAAAGTAAATGAATAAAAATTTTACAAAAAAAAAAGTAATACAAGAATAAAATAAAAAAATAATTGCAGGACTTGCGATGTGACTATTGCGCACACGTACATTGCGATCTCGATGCTCAAACAATATATTGTGCAGCTCTATTATCTATGCATATTATTAAATTTACTTTGACATACTTGGAATAAATGATCAACCAATCAGTGATTTTGTAAAATCTCTCTGAATACATTACAAATATTTTTAGGAACAGGGACGGGGAAACTTCCAAAAGCGTACGAAATCCCAGCTGACATTTAGTCGCAGTAAGAACAGCACAGGTGTTACGAATCATTTTGGATAAAATACTGCTGTGATGCCTGTGCAGTCTGTGTTCATGACCTTGACTTCAGCTCACATTGCACACTGTGTGCTACTAATGCCTCCCTCTCACATGATATATTCGATTGTTTATCTTCTGCAGCAGCACAGTGTGGACCGGGTCGGCGTCCCTGGAACCTGCTGCCCAATCGGGAGAGAAATTATGAACTCCAAATACAGTGTGCCATCAAAACAAAGCAAGATAAATAGGGCTAAAATGCCTCTTGAACCGATACTGAGTCTAATACTTCATAGAAACAGCCACCTTGTTTACTGTTGGGCGATCTAACATCAGTACTGAAAGTCCTGTACTGTCACCTTTTGCTTAGTCAACCCCGTGACAGTCAAACTGAAAGTGACACACATGGTTAGAGTGTATAGAGCAGTGTTTTGTGACCTTGAGATTGTGACCTTGTGTATGTGTGTGGATGGGGCGGGGGGTTAACTAAAATTTCTAGCAATTGTAAAAAAAAAAAAAAAAAGAGAAGAAAAAAGGAATATGCAAGGGATAATGTTTATTATATTTTTCAATAGTCATTAATGGACAATACATTATCCCACTTATTACAGCTTATTACTTCTACTACTCTAACAGATTGGATAAAACAGCCGTTACAACGTAGCGAATATTTACTTTCAAAGTGGTCGAACTACATGCGGAGTGATATGGTGCCGTGAATCTGAAGTGACGAAATTCGTTGCCATTGGCAGCTAGCGTAGTGGGCGGTTAGCGAAAAAAAATCTGCTGGGAACGTCCATTAAAAGTGAATGGGAGCTATCGCAACATTCTAGAGGGCTGTAGAATAATAAGATAAGTTAAGATAAGACTTTATTGATCTCACACAGGAGAAATTCACTGTTACAGGAGCTCACAGAAAAAAGTACAAAAAGGTGCAAAAAGGAAGTAAAGCAGTGCAAATAATAGTGCAAATAATCATAGAGGTAAATAATAAAATTAAGCTAGAAAAAAAAATAAACAAATATGATGATAAAGAAGATATGTGTGAGTATAAAACTGAAGCACTGTGGTACTGTTTCCCTGTCAAATGTTCATTGTTCATTGTGGTTGTATCATTCATAGTTTGAGTTATTGTTTGTTCGATATTAGGCTACGTTTATACGGAGACGATCGGAAGACAAGACGCAAAACTGGCGTCTCGTCTTAACCTTTTTAAATCCGTATTTAGATAAGCATTGTCATTAATAAATCTCCGTGTATACGGGGATGCAAACATGTGTGGAATTGGATTGGATATGCATGTCAGGCTGTTAGATGATCGCTGCCTTGTCAACGTGCAATATGTAACGACAATATTTTTGCATTTTTGACTGTGAGATGAAACACAACAACAAATCATTTTCAAGATTTCCATGCATTTTCAGCCCATAACAATCAATTTTCATGTAAATGAAAGGCACTTCCAATAAAATATTTTGTCGTTTTTAACTCCAATCATTGTCATGTAAACGGCCCCTTAATTACACTGCTTTACAATTTTCTGCTATCATTAAATGTGCTAAATCATACATATTTTAATCAGATGAATCAGAAAACAAATGACTTTAGTGCTGGTTAGTTCATATTTTTAATATATATGATGGTGTGTTATTCCACATATATGGTGGTTTATGTACATGTATACAATAGATTAGTAAATATTCCACTAGAAAGAACCTGTAAAGTGAATGGATCATAATGTACAGACAGTGTTCTCAAGTAGATCTGAGACCAATATTCCTTTGGACTAAAACCTATTCTCTTGTTAATTCTAAGAATTTCACATTTTGGCCGCAGACTTATCTTGGAAACTTGATCCAAACAGCATTCAAGACTTGAGTTTTCTTTATCAATAACACATATGAGGAACATTTCAGTGATTTTATTGCAAAAGCATTTTCCCTGTAGACCAGTGTTGTCAACCTTGTTCATACAAACTAGACCCACTGTACATATCCTGACCAAATGGTAAATGTATTGTACTTATATAGTTATTTTCCACCTTCATGGTGCTCAAAGTGCTTCACATTAGCCTCATATTCACCCATTCACACACACACACACACTTACACACCAGTCGGCAGTTGCTGCCATGCCAGACCTACTGGGAGCAATTTAGGGTTCAGTGTCGTGCCCAAGGACACTTCAACATATGGACAGCTGGAGCCAGGATTCAACCTACTGACCCTTTAGTCATTGGACCACCCGCTCTACCAACTGAGCCACAGCCACCAAGGAAAATAAAATTATCCCTTTGTGTAATCATTTACACTTGACTTTTCTGCCTCCGTCCATAATAGTATAATTATATAAACTAAATATAATCTAAAATGATCTTTATTTACAACATAGTATCAAAAACACATTCCTTTTAGAAACAAAAAAGGCTCCATTTTGAGTGTCTGGGGTCACCAGAAATTTGTGACGTTACCCTGGTAACTGATTGCCTTAGTAAACTAGCTTAAAACGTAAACTTAAAAGTCATAAACTAGATTACTTAGAACTTTTAAGGCAATTGGTTTCCTGAGTTTTTCTATGTAAAGTAAACTTACTAGATTTTACAGTGTAAAATGAGCCATAACATGTTGGGTTTATAAGCAAAACTATGAGGGGCTATGAGAGAGGGGCTCTGTGGAATAAAAAGGCACATCATTAATGCAATTACTTGTAAGAGTAAGACTCTGCAGCATTTTACCAGTGTGTAAAAGTTGTTGATTTTTACTGCAGAAGCTCTGAGAGACAGTCAATATCAGATTAAGAGTACACCATATATATATATATATATATATATATATATATATATATATATATATATATATATATATATATATATATATATATATTTATTTATTTATTCCACTGCTTTACCTTGCTATCAGACAGACTTTCCAATGGGGAACTGAAGCCTTGAAACTCTGTGTGAACACAGGAGTTGTTGGTCTCCCACTGCTTCGATTGTTTGGCTTCTTTGTTAGTTTGGATCCAAAGTACCATGTTCAACACATGGTGCCAAATCCACAGACAATGGATTGCGCCTTCCACTTTCACAGGGAATTACACTGCGTTTATGTTCACAATCTGCTCTGTTATATGGACTTATACACCGAAATAAGTGTGCGAATGACAAACTGGTACAAACTCAACACTAACAATGAGCACCTGGTTGAAGTTTTCACATGTTTTCTGCTTTAGTGTCTCAGGTAGTTCCTTGATGTTTAATCACCATATTGGTCCACAGCTGGAGAAGCTGCACAACACATAACATGGTGTCTTAACCTTTAAATATTGGCACTTTTCTACATTGTAATCGTTTTTTTGTTGTCATTGTCTTGCCTACAACACACCTGATGCAAGTGATAAGCTCTGCAGGAGCCTGATAATCACTGTCAGGTGTGTTGAGGAGGGATTATCTGGAGTAAAATTGTTAGATGATTGTGAGTACATACATATAGTTGACATCAAAATCACACCATTTGGGTGTACAATGAGAAATTTAGATTTTGCAATTTTGAGCTAAACTGTGTTAGCATGGAAGTGATTAGGGCATGTCTTTTCGCCGAAACGCTATTTTTAGACCTCTTCTAAAGTTTTAAACAACATGTGGTATTAAGTAGAGGATCCCTAAAGGCCAACTGAAGTGTCCCGAGGTCTTCATGTCATCGGATAGTGTGTCCGGAGTTACTTATTTTATTCCGGATGATGCAGAAGATGTCTTTAGGAGGAAGTCTGAAATAGTTGATTGCAGTGGAGTTACATGCTTTGTTTCATTCTTTTTTAAAAACAACCTGTTAGTAGGCTAAGCCTTACTGTTGCGTACAGCTTCACTTCAATTTCTAATGAAATACTGGACTATGTTTTTTAAAAAAGAATACAATTAAATCGTGAATTTCCAGAGTGTGTAACTCTGCACTTGGCAATCGATTATTACAGACTTCCTCCTAAAGACCATGTGAGTGTGATGTTGTTTAGAACTTTAGAAGAGGCCTAAAAATAACATTTGATGTCGGCAAAAAGACATGCCCTAATCAATTCCATGCTAACACAGTATGGCTCAAAATGGCAAAATTGAAATTTGTCAATATATAATGGTGTGAGTCCAGAGAAGGAAAAAAAAAGGAAAAAAAAGGCAGAGGCACTCTGAGATTTTCAAAAATATATATCAACAATGTATTTAATGAAACAATGTAAAAGCTAAAAACACATCTGATTTTGATGTCAACTATATGTATGTACTCCCAATCATCTAAAAATCTGACTTTTTGACCTGTATCTGACTTATTAATAACAGTTTGAAGGACACAAATCACAGTTTTTTTAAATCTTTTATAGGTGGTTTATAAATGTATCAGATATTTTTCCAGTTACTCCTGTGATTGACACAGAAAACGTCAACACCTAGTTATGATATTTTGATATTCCTACTAGTTTAATATATTTGCAATTCACACAAACAAGTAATCATATGACTATGAACAGGTTGACCTTTGACCTTTAGCAACACAGTGTTTTCAGTCATCAGCCTGTAGATCAACAAACCTTGACCCAGCCACAGTAAAAATTGTTCATAGATGTTAAAGTAGCTTCTTCCACTGAAAATGCGATATTGAACTAACTGCATGTAGATCCAGGGGGGCGGGGCCAGTCGATACCGGTGAACGCTGATAGTTGGTACCATGTCTCCGATCTTCTCCTTCACACTCAGTCATGTTTTTCTCTATATGAACTTCTTCCTTTCGCCTCCTTCTTATCCATTTTTTTTAATCTTAAATCTGGATTTATGCGTCTCTTTCCTGCGTGTCGATACTATTCTGTTGCCCATAGCAACCGCTAGCGTCTTAACCTTCAATATATATCAGGTAATATGATGCAGTCCTTCATTCATTATTATGTCGGAGCCTCTTACGCATGTGGGTCACTTCAGGGAAGCATTCCGTTCACACTCAAGACTGATAAAAGTCGTATTTAATGTGTAATATAAACCAGCACGTAAATTTTTTTTAAAAAAATTGGATTTCACCCAAAAAAAATCTGAATTAAGCATTAAGACGTGCTGTGTGAACGTAGCGTAAAACATACAAGATAATAGTTCTCAACGACCAGGGTTTTAAAGAGACACAAATAATACAGATATATGTAAATGTATGTGTATGTGTATATTACTACGTCTTCCTCTACTGTGATATGTAAAGCAGTCATCTTGGATTTGAAGTTGGGGTTTTTGAAGTTGCTCCAATTTTCTGAGTTGGAGAACTAACTTCATGTAATATTCCAGTTGAAATTTCCAACAAAGAACTTCCAAGAGCAGTATTATTACACATCCAGGGGACATGAAAGTCTAATTACTTATGGATTCATACATTACCTGTTGTCATCAATATATTCGACAACACATTAAAATGCACACCTCTGTTCAGTCCGTATTAAAGGTGAAATACTACAAAATGTTCCCTTACACAGACCTATTCTTTTAAAAACACTCAAGTAACTGTATGTAAATTCTGCCTTTCATGATTTAATGATAAAAAAGAATGAATACCATTTGTGATTCTCTAATTTTATGTCGTACATCTAAATCAGACCCGCACATGTGCAATTCTAGTTGAGTTCAAAAGTTTACATACCCCAATTTAAGTGTGTTCTAAAACCCCAACGTACTTATTTAATTAAGTGTTCGTAACAAGTTAATTAAAAAAAAAATGAGTTCAGTTCACTTATCATTTTTAATTCATTTGTATGTTAGCATTTACAGTGTATTGTTTCATCCTATTCCATTTGGGTTTATTTCTTACTCATTAGGATTATTTATGAACAATGAAAAAGGTTATATTTATACTTGTTTCGTGGAATAGCTCTGTTTAATGTATATTATGTTTTGTTTTTTGGTACAATTGTCAAATTATTTTCTGCTATATTGTTTATTTTATTTTATTCTAAATGTTCGAAGTAATGATTAAAAATAAATCTTACAATAGTGGTCATAAAACTCATAATAAAGATAGTGGAATACCGAAGCGAGCCTCATATACTTGTACGTGTATGAAATCTGCCTTGGAAAAGCAAATTTGCTCAGCACCAAAAGGCAGCATTTCTGCTGTTAACCCTTTGTTGGTCACACTACAAAAATCACAATAAAATGTTTTATTTTTTTGCTTTTTCCACCTGACAGGGACAATTATAACATAAACCATATATATATATATATATATATATATATATATATATATATATATATATATATATATATGTTTTATGTTATAATTGTCCCTGTCAGGTGGAAAACGCAAAAAAAAATAAAATAAAAAATAAAAAAAAAAATTATATATATATATATATATATATATATATATATATATATATATATATATGAATAAATCTTGTCATTTAGATTTTTCTTTACCTTATAATTTTGAGTGTTTAACCTCAAAATTGTGAGACAGACAGAAAAGAAAATATTCATTATGAAAGAAACATTTTAAATTTTTTAATCACATAATTATGATTTTTATCTCATACATATATATATATATAACTTTTTACTGATCCTAAATTTAACTAAAGTATTAGACCTCAAACCTTACTCCTTCACCAATCTTACCAACATATATAATGTTAAAATCCACAAAGATTGGAAACATATGCAAAATATCTTCTAAAATACAGAAAAAAATTATAGAATATCCAAAACATTTAAAATATATGACATGTTAAATATACATTTATTCAACAGTTTCAACAAAACAACTTTAAATAAATTACAATAAATAAATTGTAATCCGATTAATCATGATGATGGATTAATCTGTGTTAATGCATTAATTTTTGACAGCCCTTACACTCACACACACACACACACACACACACACACACACACACACACACACACACACACACACACACATATATATATATATATATATATATATATATATATATATATATATATATATATATATAAATGAATCTTGTCATTTAGATTTTTCTTTACCTTATAATTTTGAGTGTTTAACCTCAAAATTGTGAGGCAGACAGAAAAGAAAATATTCATTAAGAAAGAAACATTTTCAATTTTTTAATCACATAATTATGATTTTTTATCTCATACATATATAACTTCTTACTGATCCTAAATTTAACTAAAGTATTACAACTCAAACCTTACTCCTTCACCAATCTTACCAACATATATAATATTAAAATCCACAAAGATTGGAAACATATTCAAAATATCTTCTAAAATACAGAAAAAAATGATAGAATATCCAAAACATTTAAAATATATGACATGTTAAATATTTATTTATTCAACAGTTTCAACAAAACAACTTTAAATAAATTACAATAAATAAATTGTAATCCGATTAATCATGATGATGGATTAACCTGTGTTAATGCATTAATTTTTGACAGCCCTTACACTCACACACACACACACACACATATATATATATATATATATATATATATATATATATATATATATACATACATGTTTGGACATTCCCAGGGAAGTTGAATGTGATCAAAATGATTGCCAGTGTTGTGACAGCCACAGAACAACAAGTGAAGGTCACAGACTCATTTTGCCAAATGTCTTGGCTGTGCATATTGAATTGTCTTCACCGCTCCAACTTGAACGGCTGCAAAGATATTTTGGTAAAAGACTGACAACTGGACAAAACGCAAACACATATGAGCCCAAACTGCAGTAACACTACAAACCTCTGTGTACCCTGGATTTAGAGAGAAAAGGAAGTGCCAAGTGAGAAATTGGGGACCAGATGATGGGAACATCACACTGATGCCAGACCCCTCCCCCCAACACACACACACACACACACACACACACACACACACACACACACACACACACACACACACACACACACACACACACACACTCAGACAAAAATGAGACAGTTCTAGGTTACCCATCAATTCTGCTTTCCTATCTAAAGATGATACAGCTGCAGTGTTACTTGCATCTTGTGTCATAGCAGAGGGGTCATTGAGATTAAATGCCAACCTCAGACCTGCCTCCAAGTTGATGAGGCCTGTCAAGGTAGTGGGAGAGTGAGGGATTGTGCTAAAATAGGTCCCCCAAGCCCACCAACAATAGGGGAGACCAGGACAAATCTAACACTTTTTGTTTAATGCAAATGTAAGTCAGTTGTTTGTGCTGAAGGTCACACATTTTGACATGTAGTACCTGTATTTGTCTGCTATGAAATACATTCACTTGTACTTTTAACTCTCCTTGTTATGTTATGGGTCAATTTGAACATTTAGGAAAAATAGTTTGGACGGGGGCGGTGTTCAGGACGTTCGACACGATACACTGTAGATTTTGCAGTGTTAATTTGGAGACAATGGGACCAAATACACTCTAGAAGAAGTTAAATAAACTCTCTTAGTGTTGATTTAACACTGCAAAATTTACTGTGTAGTTCAAAGAAGATCCTAACATTGTAAAAAAAAAAAAAAAAAAATCTTTTGAAAGTTGACAGCACTGTTGAAAGAAGCAGTGCTTTGCGATTGTTGGACTTTTATTTTGAAAACTTGTTGTCATTCTGTCTTTCACGTTCATGAAAGGCTTGGTATGAATGTGTCATGAAACAGTCATGAATTCTTTATGTGCAGTTTATAATAGCTGCTATGAATGTGTTATGAACTCACCCGTCAAGTAAAGTGTTACCAAAACTTGACTAATGCAACACATCTAATTAAACTAGAGAAACTACCAGAGGTGGTAAAAGTAACCACATTTTATACTTAAGTACAAGTACAGCTACTTGTGTGAAAAAAATACTCTGGTAAAAGTAGAAGTACTGATTCAACTCCTTTAGAACTTCTGAATTGTAATAAAGTAAAAAGTTAAACTGCAGGGTTTTTTTGTTTTGTTTTTTTTTGCTATGGTGCTGTTAATACACATTTAACCAGGAAAAAAACAGAAACATTTCAGAAGTATTCAAAAATAAAGCCTTTAAAACTGAGTGAATATGTAGATGATGTGTTTTATTTGGTCATGGTACTCATTTTTTTGGGTATAGACAGGACATTTAGGAAAAAATCAAAAGTCATAAATAGGAGATTAAAAAACAATAACTACATAATTAGTAGATTTTAAAAAAAAAATCTAAATTATAAGATAAAAAGTGAAAATTATCAGAAAAAAGTTTGAATTATGAGATTAAAAAGTCAAAATTATGAGGGGAAAAAAATCCTAATTATGAGGTAAGAAATGGCTAATTAGGAGATAAACATTCCAAATGATGTAAAAGTAAGTCACAATTTCTGATTCACAACTTATATTTCATACTGTCACATTTGTCAAGTTTAGAAAAAGTAAAAAAGGAATGAGTCTATTCTGAGAATGTAAAGAGTATAAAGTACACATATTTATACAAAAATGTAGGGAGTAAAAGTAAAAAGTTGACAGAAAAATAAATACTCAAGTGAAGTACAGATATATAAAAACTGTACTTAAGTACAGTAAAGAAAGTACTTCTACTTAGTTACGTCCACCTCTGGAAACCAATGTATCTGCAACACAATGGACACTATTTTTTTATTCTTTTTTTTTTTTTTTACTTGAAAAATATTTTTTCTTCTCCAAAACAGAGCTTTTACTCTTAACCACTTAAGCCCCATTGGCTTTACCTGTGAACTCACTGTGGAAGTGGGTGTGAACTATATTGATGACATCACCACAGCTCTTTCCTGATTGGTCAAACTGAGAGTGTTCCAACTATCCCCGGTCTCCCCTAATACAGCTTTAGAGTCAAACCAGGGCAGATGTTAAAGCCTTTCAGCACAGTTAGACATCGACACTTAGTTGGATTAACTCTATAATGAATTACTCTAGATAAAGGCTTTGATAAACAACCATAGTTAACTGAAATAGCCTCTGTCTGTCCTTGTCGGTGCATTGTGTTCTCAAGGCCATTCATGCAGATTTAATCTGCATTTCATGGCACTGAATGACCGTTTTTCTTTTGTTAAATAATAAAAGGACTATGACATTTGTTTTGCTTACAGCTGAAATCTTTACCTTTTGCCACACGGGACCATCTTATTAAACTTACAACAATATTTATAGTGTGAAACAGCCTTAAACCATCAACCTATTGTCATTTTTTTTTTTCTGGACAAGGCCAGGATGGTAGGGGACAGAAGGCTGAATTACTTTTGTGAAATCCAGGGGGCAGTTCTTTTTATATACGTCGAGAGGATCGTGCTCCCACCACAATATTTAAACGATGACATTCCCTCCCCACTTTCTGCTGTGTCAGCCAGCTGTCATCATACAACTCCCCTGAACACCCCCCCACCCCCCCTGAAATAATCCTCCTGCCCAGTCGAGCAATGAAGGGCATCGGGACAACTGTTCCTTCCACAGTCAGGATGCATATGTGTGCTGTATGGGCTGTGTGTTTTGACGTTCACCTGTGTAGATAAATGTGCCTTTCCCTTTCACTTTTATGCTGAGAGTATTTGTTTGTTTGTATATTTGCATATAATCAGAGAAAAAAAAACTATAAAATGAATATAAATGAAACAAAAGAAGATATGTAGGGGGAAGGAAAAAACAATAAATAACAAAAAATTACGAAATAAATAAATAATTACTACTACTACTGCTACTACTACTACTACTAATAAAATAATAATATACTTCATTTATAGGCATCTTTCAGGACACTCAAGGTCATCGTACAAAATTGTCCAAATAAAAATAAAACACATCATAACACCATCTGTAATTAATAAAGATTCAATTTAAGTCCAAACATGAGTGACAATTAAAAAAATTCAATATTTCAAGAATGAAGGAAATGTGTTTTTAAATTCAAATCTTAGCAATAAAATAATGAAAATGCAATCTTATACAATAACAAAAAACAATCTAATAACAGTGCAAATCCATCTGAAACAGTGGAATAATGTTTAGTAAAGTGTATATTGTGTATATTTATATATATATATATATATATATATATATATATATATATATATATATATATATATATATATATATATATATATATATATATGATCTTGGTATTATTTCTAGAGATAAGATTTTCAAGATCTATAGTCCAAAAATGTGTTATTTTGCACATGAAAATGTATTCTTTTTAGTGCAAAATAAAAATTATTGCACTAAATATTAATGAAATAGTTAATAATGGAATTCGTCATGAAATATTAAAAAAAAATTTTTGGAAATCTTTTGGTTAATTAAACATATACTGGGTCAAATTGACCCAGGAACACTATTGCTGTTCCTGAAAAATGAACATAATAGAAGGGTTATGTATGTATATATATATATATATATTATTTTTGTGTGTGTGTGTGTGTGTGTGTGTGTGTGTGTGTGTGTGTGTGTGTGTGTGTGTGTGTGTGTGTGTGTGTGTGTGTGTGTGTGTGACAGGGCACCTTTAAATTAAACCTGTTAAACCTGCTAAAAATATTTTCACAGCAGTAGAAAAGTTTGACAGGAAATTAAATAACAAATATCTTTTTTAAAAATCCCAGAAGAAGTGTTTCTGACATTCACATCCTAATAAAGATAGAGCTATGCATTGGACATAATCTAGGAAGCTGTGTGGAAAGGGATCCATATTGTTCCACTCCTCATTATTTTTGGTTTATTAAAAGATTATGGTCGGTCAATAACTGTGACTGCAGACCCAAGTAAAATCTATGTGTTGGAAAAACTCCTGGAGTCCAGTGACAGTTCTATGGTACTTACAATTTTATACCCTTTACTCAAATCTTACTGCCATCTCCATTCGACTGCTGCATGGATGAAGACGATGCAAATCTGTGGCTGATTATGAGCGTTGTAGCATCGCACCGAAAAAAGGGCAAAAATGGTGAATCCGCCACATGTCATGCATCCGTCACTGCCAATCAGATCTAGTCTAGCGTACTGGAAGTACTCTGCTGGAAATTAGGCTGAATATTTCCGTCTTACTGCAGCAGGGTTTTGTCATTCTCCTTTTTTCTGCTGTCTGTGCATTATTTATTTATTTTTTCCCCAATTCATTTATTTTATTTCTTTATTTAAGGGACATTGTACATATAAACATTAACCATTGAAGGAGAGATGCCTGTACCAGGCTGTAGCATTTTTGCTAATTTCCACCTGTAGTCCCTTCGGCAGGTTGATGTAATACATAAAATACATATAAAATATAGATAAAAAAAATTATAAAATATACAGAGAGACAGCACCAGTTTATGTCAACAAAGTAGTTAGATAAGTAGACATGTATAAAATGTTAAAACAACAAAACAAACAGAGCAGTGGTGTATTCCAACACACATACACACACAAAATACTCATCCATATACCCACTCCAGCACACACACACACACACACACGGTAACCTCCCACATAATAATTACACACACACACACACACCCTTCTCCATATCCCATCGTCCAAGTATATATAATACTGTATTATCAATTTGTCAAAACGTCCCCATAAAAAGTAAAAAAACAAAAAACAAAAAAAAAACACCAGCTATAGGCACACAACATTCGATTAAACACGTTGTAAGATTTAAATTTAAAACAGATGACTTTAGTGCTGGTTAGTTCATGTTTTTTATATGATGGTGTGTTATTCCACATATATGGTGGTTTATGTACATGTATACAATGGATTAGTAAATATTCCACAGTGTTCTAATGTATGCAGAAATGACCAAAAATAGTTACTTGCCCCATAAAGACTTAACAGTTTTGTCCTTGCACAAATAAATGACCCTTTGCTCACTAGCTTCAGTGGTTCGCTCTGACACCTCATGGGAACAGGGTTCTGATGTCTTTCAATGTAGACCTTGTATCTCCTCGCCATTGTCAGCGAATTCCTGGACACCAGCATGAGTGTAGGGCAGAACCAGGTCAGGATTGGGTCAATTATTTGTCAGCTCGCCATCCTCCAGCAGGCGCTTGACATAGCAAAAACATGTACATAACTTAGCAGAAATTGTGTTTGTGTCCTTCTGTAACCTTGGACAGGTTTGCATGAGGATTCTGTTCTAAAACCATCATAACACATGGACTGGATTCCATAACCTGCACCAATAACATATTATTGTGTCAGTGGTGGAGTGTAAGTATGGGATAATGGGAAGTGCAATCAGAATTGAATTTGTCAGATACACTATTTTTTAGAGTTAACCCTCCTGTTATGCTCATTGGAAAGGAAAAGTAATGGTGTTCCTGGGTCAATTTGACCTGTGAATGTTTAATTATCCAAAAGACGTCAAACCAAAAAAAAAATCTGAAAAAGCATTGGTAATATTTCATTACTAATTCCATTACTAACTATTCTATCAATATTTAATACAATATTGTCCCTTACTGTACCTCTAACAGGTAATAGTTCAATTAGGATAATTCACTTGTTTTTCCTTTTAAAAAAATAAATGTTCAAACTTTTTTTTTTTAATGTTTCACCAATTTATTACTTTTGATAAACCAACATATAAAACATAACATCAGAATATACCATACTATAACATGTCTCACAGTTTTAATGTTCTAACATTTCTGACACCCTTTTACCCCCAGTTTGACTGCTGGGTCAAATTGACCTGAACATTATCTATGTGATATAAACATGAAGGGGGTGGTCACTAATATGTGACATGAACCATTTTCATATTTTATATTGATTACACTCATTAAGGCTAGCAGAAGAAGGTTCATAGTGAAAAAAATACTGCAAACTATTTTTCCCAGATATTCAAACTTTACCATAAAATGGGTCAATTTGACCTTTAACGTAACAGGAGGGTTAAAATTAGACATAATCTCATAAACAATGAGAACAAATGCAGACAAAAAAAATAGACATAATCACCTTAAGTCTACCATCTGAATGAGATATAAAAATATATATCTATTTTTAGACAATAGATCTGGAAAATTTTATTTTGAGAAACCTTACTAAAATGTTTTAATTGTTCAATGGGTATAAAATAAAAAAAATATATAAAATATAAAAATATAATAATGAAATAAATAAAATATATTGAATCAAGCAATTTTTCTATTGTGATTTTTGTCTTATTTTAAGTGTGATGAAATATTGTGACTATAAATAAGAAACATACACTTGGTAGGATTTACCTTTTTATAGTGAACATACTAAGGTTGAAATCTTAAATTTCAGAGTATTTCTATGAGTGAACTATAAAGGGTTAAAATTCACATACCATCCTAAAAAAACACCTTTTTGTAGTTGTTGTTGTTGTAGTTTTCTTTCCTCATGACTGACTACTATCACTGGAGCCAAGAAATAATCTGTCAACTGTAACTATTTCCTGGTAACCCTAATAAAAACAATTAAGAAATGGGCTTTCAAAGGGTCCTGTTTGAGTCTGAGGGCCCGTATCGTTAATTTAACTATTCCCCCAACAACAGTTTGCAGAACCTCCGCACTTGCCCGAAGGCTTTCCATAAGATTACGAGCTTGGCCAGGCAGAGACTGGACCCCATTTAACAGCGACTACATTAGTGAGATCAGACGCTGATGTTTGAGCGATAAGGCTCTGGCTCTGAGGGGCTGTGTACGTTCATGGTGAAGGACTTTGGTTTTGGGGTGGGGGTAAAGGTCAGAGATTTAAGAAAACAAGTTAGAGTCCAACAAAGTTAGTAAATGGTTTCTTAGGAGATGTAGTGTTAGATAAAAAAGTAGATGTTTTGAAATGATTATTATTAAATGTCCTTGAAACTGTTTGGTTCCCAAATAGTTTAAAGCATTTTTTTTAATTTAAATTTAAATTTGTTTTTGTTGTGGTTGTTGTGGTTGTTGTTGTTGTTGTTGTTGTGGTTGTTGTTGTTGTGGTTGTTGGTTGTTGGTTGTTGGTCGTTGGTTGTTGTTGTTGTTGTGGTTGTTGGTTGGTTGTTGTTGTTGGTTGTTGGCTGTTGTTTTTTTTCACTATTGACGACCCCTCCACCACTTTCAAATAATTTGTTTGGGAACAGTTTGGGTTCCCGGCAGAAACGATAAATGTTGGTGCAACATTGAAGGCTACGTCATCTCCTGCTTTCTCTCTCTCTCTCTCTCTCCGTTTCTCTATGTCGAGGGTGCGTGAAGCATGACCTCACTACTCATCCGTTTCCCTGTGTTGTGGGCACAGGGTGTCCACCCCCAGGCACAAACAATGCCGTACATCGTGGCTAATACGAGCACAACACAGACACATTCCCAGCAGCACCACAGCTCAGTACTCAAATCAACAACTGCACCTGCCAAGAAAACACCAACAAACCACACAACGCTGACAAACACATTCACACTTCAACTTCCACAATCAAGTGCCACATTTGATTCTGAAAACAGAAGAAATATATCATTTTATTTGAACTTTTATAACATTTCATTTTAGTTTCAATTTGTTTAGGATGAAGTGACATATTTGGTCAGATTCTGTTGGACTATTTTCAGTCAGAGAAGAACGTTTTGTTTTGTACATATTGTCTGCACTTGACAAAAGGAGAAATATATAATTGTATTTATTTTATATTAAGTTTCATAATACTTTATTTTAGTTTCAATTTGTAGAGGAAGAAGTTGATTAAAAGGAAGAAGTTGATTATACAGTAATAAAATCCATGTGTAACTCAATTAAATAAAGGGGTAGGACTAGATACGTTTTGTTAACTTCATCCTACACCATTTCCAACAAGGAATAATTATCTAGGATACTAAAGAGGTGTTGTTTTAATTTCTGCTTAAATATTTTGTTTGTTTTGCTCATTTTATTTTACCTGTGCGAATAAACAAATAAAATGAAAAAAAATAAATAAATAAAAGTCTGTTGTCCATTCGTATAAATTGTAATTTATTTTTCTTAAAATGTCATCTCAATCTCGTGTCTCGTCTCGTCTCGAGAGTGTCTCGTCACACCCCTAATGTACATGCATTTTATTTTTATTCAATTTTTATGTTAAATAAAAAAATGAGTGAATTATCCTAATTGAAGCTGTTAGAGGTAAGGAACATCATTGCAAAAAATATTAATAGAATAGTTAGTCATGGAATTAGTAATGAAATATTAACAGTGATTTTTTTAAACTTTATTTTATTTAGACATTGTTTGGATAATTAAACACACTCCGGTCAAATTGACCCAGGAACACTATTAAAATGAACATCACAGGAGGATTAAAATAAAATAGTGAATGAAAGATGCTTATATATTTTTTTTAAATATTAGGGGCCAGTTTACATACGGTGAAGTGCTTGACTTCCATCTGTTGCATGTTAAGAGCATATTGCTAATTCAATTTGAAACAATAACCTTCAAATTAAAATCTGCTACATTATTTGTGCATTAATATTGGACTCCTCAGCTTCCTTGACATTTAGAGTTTCAAATTGAAAGTGCAGTTTTATTGCTACCAGATGTTATCAATGGAGACAAAACAGCAGAAAGGGCAACGACTGGAATTGTGACATTTCCTTTCAAACCAAATTTGATTAAAAAAAAAAAAAAAGGACCAATTTCCTGCGGATAGCACTGTCATTAAATATATAAGAAAAGTGGCAATTATTGAAATGGCACCTGAAACAAATGTGTGTTTTTTTATTTTTTTTTATTTTTATTTTCTCTCTACAGTTGAAAAAATGCCAGAAGTTTTCACATTATGCTCAGTTTTACACAAATAGACAGAGGCTTAAGTATTAAATTGCAGCTCAGATAATGTTTAGTAACACAGTATCTATCTATAAAATTGTCGAGAGTGACCGTGAACAGAATATAACAGAGGGAAGAAAAAAAAAAATTAAAAAAAGTGTGAAATAAACATGAAACAAGGAAAGATTAAGTCTAGACAACAGGTTTTTATTGGGAAGATAAACCAAGTAATTACCTGATTCACTGCCACTGCTGAACTGACTTCTTTACTTTTGACGCTGATTTCTAATTTAGCGGTGGCAGCTATCTTAACATTGTCACCCCTTCTCTTTTAGTTTTACCTAATGGGCTTAAAATGTATCAGACCTGAGTGTCTGCGCTGGTTGTTCACACACAATCTGTAAGAAACAACACAATCACTAAAAGCTTCTGAAAATATTTGATTTGATTTTTGATTTGAATGCTTTATTTTGAACATGTGCAGAATGCAACAATAATCAATAGTACTACTACTACTACTACTACTACTACTACTACTACTACTACTACTACTACTAATAATAATAATAATAATAATAATAATAATAATAAATAATTGAAGTACTAAACATATACATATATACAAAAATATTTCTGTTATGTAGAGGTGGAAAGTACAAGTACTTCCTTTACTGTACTTAAGTAAATGTTTTAGGTATCTGTACTTTACTTGAGTATTTATTTTTCTGGCATTTTTTTTTTTACTCCTTATTTTTTTGTATAAATATCTGTAATTTATACTCTTTACATTTTTAGAATAGAGTCATTACTTTTTCAAACCAGACAAATGTGACAGTATGAAAAATACATCAGAAATTATGACTTAATATATCATAATTTTGACTTTTTATCTCACAATTTGTATTTTTTAAAAATCTCATAATTATGCTTTTTTTTTAAAAAAAAATCTCATATTTATGACTTTTGAATAATTCCTAAAAATACCCATGTGGACCATACCCAATAAACTGAGTACACTGCAGATTTTGCAGCGTTAATTTGGAGACAATGGGACTAAATACACTCTAGAAGAAGTTAAATAAACTCTCTAAGTGTTGATTTAACACTGCAAAATTGACTGTGTACAATGACCAAATAAAACATATTATATACAGTAATTCACTGTTATTTTTTGACATTTTTCAGTTTTCTTGGTTGAATCAATATTATTTCATCCATAGAAAAAGGAGAAAATAAATGCAGTTTTACTTTTTACTTTATTACAATGCAAAAGTTGTACTTTTTTACTTTTACTTCAGTAAAAGAGTTGAATCAGTACTTCTACTTTTACCAGAGTATTTTTCCTCTGGGTCTTATCCAACTGTTCCACCTGTGGATGTTCATAGTTTAAATATATATCCTTAACAAAGTCACTGTAAACATACCATTCTCTGACAGTGAAGCCACAGGGGAACAAGTGTTGGGTCTGACCTATAATTGTAGTGCCCCCCGCAGGTCACATGGGGTACTTTTCATGATCATGTACCTGATAAGGAAATCTAACAGGATACACTGTAAAAAAAAAATATTTAAAAAAAGAAGAAAAAGCCCCTCTAAAATTAAGTACAAAAAATATATATATATATATATATAATAATCTACCAGTGTATATTATTTTTGTATAAATTATGAGGACCTTAGTTCAGATGTGTTTCTTACAGAGGTGGTCAAAGTACTCACATTCTGTACTGAAGTAGAAGTACAGCTACTGATATGAAAAATACTCTGGTAAAAGTAGAAGTACTGATTCAACTCCTCTACTTAAGTAAAAGTAAAAAAGTACAATTTCTCAATTGTAATAAATTAAAAAGTAAAACTGCACTTTTTAGAAATGCACTCTGAGAGCGCAAGGTAGACCCCCCACCCTCCGCCCCTATCACCCCCAAAATTGAAATCAGTTCTTCCTGTTCACATTTCCAACATATCCTGAAAATTTCATCGAATTCCGTCCATAAGTTTTCGAGTTATCTTGAACAAAGACAAACAGACAAACAGATAAAGGAACCAGGAAAAATCTGAAAAGTTTCAAAAGTATCTAAAATAAAGGATTTAAAAGTGAGTTACTGTGTAGATAATGTGTTTGATCAGGTCACTGTACTCAGTTTTGTAATTTTAAGGAAAAAAACTATAAATTGTGAGATAAAATGTTAAAATTGTGAAATAAAAAGTCAAAACTATGAGAAAAAAGTCAAAATTGTGAGATAATAGTCATATAACTATAATATATAAAGTCACAGTTACTCTCCTCCACTCATTTTTCCTCTTATTTTTCATACTGTCACATCTGTTAAAATAATGAGACTACTCTGAGAATGTAAAGATTATAAAGTATAGATATTTATGCAAAAATAAATACTAAAGTAAAGTACAGATACATTAAAAAAAATCTACTTAAGTACAGTAATGAAGTATTTTCACTTAGATACTTCCACCTCTGGTTTCCTCAGTATTTAATAATAATAATAATAATAATATGAACTGACTGATATGGAACTAAAACAACTAAGCCTATGAATATATAAGAGAACAACTGTAGAATAAGTGTCCACTGTAGTGACCAGTATGAATCAAAGGGTTAAATACATTTATATGATGATGTAAGTTTATGTTTGTATCTGAATAAAAGAATGAGGGCAAACGTGTCACAAACATATGTGATAATGTTTGTATTAGCTAAAGGATTAGCCTGGGAAAGCATAATCTTTATCATGTTGATGTAACCTGTTATTCTATTGTTATTCTTCTTTGTTACTGACATTTGAGTCTAAAAATGTACCTGTTACAACATGGGACACAGTTGTCATCTGACATCCTGAGTCCAACAATGACAATAAACTATTCTATTCTATTCTATTCTATTCTATTCTATTCTATTCTATTCTATTCTATTCTATTCTATTCTATTCTCTAGCATCATTCAGTTGTTCATTTAAATCAGGCCTGAAAACATAACTGTTCACTGGAGCTTTAACTTAAATTCTTAATAGTTTTTTTTATGTTTTCATGTCTCTTATTTTAATTATCTTTTAATGCTTGTTTTATGCAAAGCACCTTGAACTGTCCTGTACACAAAATGTGCTACACAAATACATTTGACTTGCCTATAATTGTATATGTTAAAGAATTGTATGACACATTTGACTGCTGAGTCATTCATTTATTTATAATTAATTTCTTAGTTTGTCTTCCTTGGTTGTTTGTTTTCTCTGTGACACATTTGAAATATACACTAACTACCTACCTACCTACCTACCTACCTACCTACCTACCTACCTACCTACCTAACTAACTAACTAACTAACTAACTAACTAACTACCTACCTACCTACCTACCTACCTACCTTTTTTTCTTTTCTTAAAATAAGGTTGTCTTCACTGTAAACCCCAATAAATTAGCAGAACTCAAATAATTTAAGGTAATCGATTGCCTCAATTATTTTAATTTGATGAAACTTAAAAAAAAATAGAAGTTTCCAGAAGATAAAATGTAGATACTTATTAAAGTTAAATTAAATCCTTACTTATTAACTCAGTATTCTAAGTTTCTGTCAGTCCTACTGGGAGGCTAAGTCAGGGTTCAGTGTCTTTGTCCAAGGACACTTGGACATGTGGACAGACAGAGCTGGGACAATAACCTCTGACCCTTCAGTCATTGGACGACCTGCTCTACCAACTGAACCACAGCCCTGAATAAAATGACTGTTTTGTGATTGTAATTTTTTTTTTGTGTAATATATATTGGTGTTTATTTGCAGTGTTCTGAAATTATATTTCATCATCTTAGTTAAGTTTATTTATTTCAATCATCCTTATTTGAAACAATAGAAATAACAATACAATATCATTATTAGCATTTAATGACTTAATTCCAGTCAGTTTTACCTCATCTAATGTTCACTTATATCCACAATAGTTCCCTTTAATAAAACTAAATATTTGTTGGAAATACTTAAAAAGAAGAACATGTTACAGCAACTTAATACATTTGAGTTCATAGTACTATTTCTGAAACTTTGAGTATTCACAACTGAATATATTTAATTATTCTGAATGTTCAGGTTTACAGTGTGTTCATACCCACTAAACTGACAAACCATGACTTTATAAAACACATCATTTACACAGTAACTTACATTTAAAAGATTTCATTTTGGATATTTTTTGTTTTTTTTTCCCCTGGTTAAATCAGTATTATTTCTTTTACTTTTTTACTTTATTACAAATAAGAAGTTAAATCAGTACTTCTAGATTTCTTCAGACTAGTAGGATAGAGGACAAATTGACTTATTACCTATGGATCAAGGAACATATATCAATAAAGCACCAGAGGAAATAGCTGAACTATGAATAAAACAAAACATAATTACTACTGTCTGTCATTGAAATATATGGTGTTTAACCTGTGTTATCATGTTGTAATAATAAAACAAATACAAAATAAAGTGTGGAAAAGAGACATTTGGAGTGGGTTTCTTCTGCACACACACACACACACACACACACACACACACACACACACACACACACACACACACACACACACAAACCACTGTCTTGTGTGTTGCAGCCAGTAAATGGATTTTGCTTCTTTATAATGCAATCAATGATGTGCTGATCTGTCTGTCTCCCTTTGTCCTATATTATCTCCTTGATTTACACTGGAAAAAAAAGTTTAATATTACCAAATGTACTCTCCTTATTCTTAGAAAGAAAAAAAAAACATAACAGAGCATAATAAAGGACATATTAACTGAAATAATATGAACAAAAAAAACCCTCCTTTTTTCTGCATACACTGCAAAAATCTAAATCTTACCAAGTGTATTTATGTCATTTCTAGTTCAAATATCTGATTGATTTGAAGGATTTATTTTTTTTTACTTTTATTTTTAGGAGAAGGGGTGGGATTAAATACGTTTCCTACGCCTTTTAGAATATGCAAAAAAAAACTATGTTTTGTTATGTGTTGTTTCTGTTTTTCATGTATATGTTTTTATATTAGATGAATGCATTTGTTTAAGCTGTTGCATATTCAAAATAAATTAATTACTACTACTACTAATAATAATACTCCTACTACTACTGCTACTACTACTACTACTGCTCCTGCTACTATACTACTACTACTACTATTCCTACTACTACTACTACTACTAATAATAATAATAATAATAATACTCCTACTACTACTATTCCTACTACTACTACTACTACTACTACTAATAATAATAATACTCCTACTACTACTATTCCTACTACTACTACTACTACTGATAATAATACTCCTCCTCCTCCTCCTACTACTAGACTTAAAATAAAACATAATCACTTAAAGAGGAACTTTTCAGTCAGATGTAAGAACAGATAATTAAATATATAATTAAATATATTCTGTTGTGAATACTCCGTTTTAGAAATAGTACTACTAACTCAAATGTATTCAGTTGCTGTAACATGTTCAAATCACTCAAATTAACCACCAATATCTAACACACCAAAAAAATGACAATCATATATCAATAACAGTCATTTTATTCAGGGCTGTGGTTCAGTTGGTAGAGCAGGTCGTCCAATGACTGAAGGGTCAGAGGTTATTGTCCCAGCTCTGTCTGTCCACATGTCCAAGTGTCCTTGGACAAAGACACTGAACTCTGACTTAGTCTCCCAGTAGGACAGACAGAAACTTAGAATACTGAGTTAATAAGTAAGGATTTAATTTAACTTTAATAAGCATCTACATGTTAAGTTCTGGAAATTTGTGTTTTTTAAGATTCATCAACTTAAAATAATTGAGCCAATCGATTGCCTCAAATGTTTTAGTTCTGCTGATTTATTGGGGTTTACAGTGCAGGACATTTAGGAAAAATTCAAAAGTCATAAATAGGACATAAAAAAAGCATAATCATGGGACAAAAAAATCTAAATCATGAGATAAAAACTCCAAATTCTGAGAAATTTGAATGTTTATTTACAGCAGAAGTGTCAAACATAAGGCCCGGGGGCCAAATCTGGCCCTCCAAAGGGTCCAGTCTGGCCCCTGGGATGAATTTGTAAAATGCAAAAATGACACTGAAGACATAAATAATTTTAGTTCAGGTTCCACATACAGACCAATTTAATCTCAAGTGGGTCTCATCAGTAAAATGCTGTGATAATAACGTATAAATCCACACTATTCCAAATGTTTTGCTTTGTAAACGTAAAAATGTTCAAGTCATTTTATTGTATTCACACTAAAATGATCATTTTTACAAAAATATAAAAGTAACTTAAACAAATATGAACATTTTATAAATATCTGAAGGCTAAGTTTACCAATATTGTGCCTGTTATTCAATATTTTATGTATGTTTTGTTGATCTACTGTGATCGATAAGTTGTAATTTACACGTATAAATGATAAATTGAGACATAATATTGTTAAAACTACATATAATTTCAGTTCATTCATAGTATTCACATTGTTTTAAAAGAATGTAAATATTGTCATCACATAACTTTCCTTTTTTTTTTTGCTCTAAAACATAGAGAAAAGTTTGGAGTTGACATTATTTCTTTATTATTATGTTATTATTTCACTGGTCCAGCTCTCTGTAGATCAAATTTGGCTTAATGTGGCCCCTGAACTGAAATAAGTTTGACACCCCTGATGCCTTGTTATGTTTTTGTTTTTTTCTTTTTGCTTTATGTGACACCATTAGTCAAAGCTGTAGGCAGAACAATGTGTCTGTGATACCGTATGTGGTGTCATAAAGAATATGACAGGTTTTTCCACCCAAATTCCCTCTGTCTTTTTGAGCTTTGTAGATATTTATTGTGTGTTGCACATTGTAAACCAATCATTCTCTGACAAGACAATGCCCAGCTCCTCCTCCCATTTGGATTTAACATATAAGAACTCTGTCTCTCTTTTATCTCCCATTTTATTCATGCGCACCAGGTACAATCATCCTTCCTTTGAATTAAATGGCTTGTGTCTTTTGCTTTTATCCATCTTTATGACATAAAACACAAACGAAAAGGCAATTTTTAAGCAAAGATGTGAAACAAAAAGGAGAGTTTGTTATTTTAAAGCGTATTGTTTGGGAAAATATTGGCTTATTTGGGACAGAAAGATATTTTTCTGTGGGGAAAAAAAATATGATAAAAACCATGACAGTTTGATGTAAATATTCTTTAGTATTTTGTTTACTGCTTGCTCATCTGCTGTAGAGCCCATAAAAATTAATTAAAGCAGACTTTGCAAGGTTGGAGCTATTACAAAAAAGGGAATAATTACTTTTAAATGAATAAGATGAAGATTTTCTTGCATCATTCAACATATAGGATTATTGTGCAGACTCTGCTCTGTACAATAGCATGTTAATTAGTTAGCAAATGTTTAATGTCAACTATTCAATTAAGTATGAATGTATGTATGTTATATTGTTTATTCCAAAGCTTTAATATTTAACATGTCCACATTCAAATGTAGAAAAATGACTCATTCTATGTTATATATTTGTTAATTTGTGGACTTCAGTTCTGAAATCAAGAGAAATCCATAATTGTATTCACTAATTAACTAACTCACATATTAATTGGAGTAAGAACACACGAGTGCCACCACAACAAACATTCACATATAATCAAACATCCATCCATACATTCCTAACACATACTTTTAACCCATAAAGACCCAAACAACCAACAGTGACCAAACCCATCTACTGATCTAAACTATTTGATAACTTCTGACCCATTAATACATGTAAATAAGTATTTTCATGGTCATCAGATATGACTCATTTGGATGTTCAGCGGCTTCAGTTACCATGGAAACACTGTCATCTTCTACAATATTAATTCAGTCGTAAAACCCATGGAGTTGGATCAATGACACTTGGAGCATTAGAGATGTACTGCAATGGTTTTGCATACGTTGTTGCTGCTTAAGGTTTTAACAAGATAACTTTTGAAAAGCTGGACGGATTTGACCCAAATTTGGCGACTATAGGACATACGGTATAACTGTTTTCTGTTGTACATTATTTATTATTATTATATAATAATAATGTAATATATTATTATTATTATTATTATTATATATATAATATTATGTATAATATATATATATATATATATATATATATATATATATATATATATATATATATATATATATATATATAAAGATTACTTGACTCGACTTGACAATAGATATATTTTTTGATATGTTGCATATTTGCAACAATAGGACTTAAGGGTTTAGCATCAAATTTAAATGTACGTTTCTGTTAAACTCGAATGAAAAATGCATTTAAGTCTATCAAAAAGTTTCATTCTTTTGTGTGCGTCCGACATGATTACATTTTTATAGTAGCGCTACAAAATCGATAACTTGCGTGGCATTAATTCTTCCACCTGAGAACCTTTAAAGACTTGTACTTATTGAACTGATGTCACCATTCTAAGTTCGCGAAATTACCTCTAATTATTACCTTACAACAACTTTTAGAGGATTTGAAGGCAACGTTGCAGCCCCAAATTATGTGGTAGGAAAAGGCCACAGGAACCAGTCGTTAGCTTCCTCCCTAATCACCAAAGCCCTCGACAGCAGCGCGCTCTGAAAAGAAAGGCTTTAACAAGCTCCTACTGTAACATTTGCAGCCTCCACTTAAACTGACTTGTCATCAAAGATATGGAAACAAAACATATCTCTGCGTTATCGCTTTCAGAATAAAATGTGCCGACAGTAATTATTCTGTTTCATTTGCATCCCCTTTTGGAGTCCTTTTTAGCCTGTGTGTGTGTGTGTGTGACATGCACCCACCGGGACACACATATGCTCACAAACAATTACAATTTCGGGAGTGTTAGAAAGCTTGTTATAAAATTGTGGCACTGGGAGAAAAACAAAGTAAAAGCAGTTTGATTGAATTTCCGCTGTATACATTATTGTGACGCATGTACAACATTAGCTTGTTTTCTCCTCCCTTCTTAACCCTTTACCATTCTGGGGTGATTTTGTTTAAAACACCTGAAATAATGCCTTATCTAAATTAAAACTGTAGCTGATAAACAGATGAAATAAGGGGGTCTTTGTTATGAAAACATCCTGTAGTTTGGACTAAAATATTCACTTTTTTTTGTTTAACAGGTAAAAACATATACAGTTAGAAACACTCATAATTTTATTCCCCTATTGGCTTAATATTGGATGAAAACCAGAGTGTATGCAGCTGCATTTGATAGGTATCAGTGATGCGTGGACTGACCTGAAGTGAGTGGGTGCCCACAGTTGCGGATCATTGAAAAATATTTTTAATGATATTTAGGTTGTCATTTGAGGTAAAGATTATAATAAACTGGTAAATACGCTTTATTAACTGAAGACTTATATTGTCGTCAGTATCGTACAGTATGGAGGGAGCAAGAGACAAAGTCAAGTTAGGAGAGTGGAAGCTCCGGACACATACAAAGAAAAAAAACTTAACTTTTGGGACACATTCACTGAGATTTTTAAAGATGATGAGCGCCTCACAGTGTTTTCTTTTCTGTGGAAATTAGGTTCAAATGTCTCTTTAGGTGTTACAGGTTGTCCACCTCTGGTTTAGATGCTGTACTTTGATAAGTTTTGAATGATGAAGCAGGACAAACATATTTTCTAAACATATTAACTTACAAGAAATGACATTGGATTTTAACACAGAAATAAATGCAGGTATTTGAGTAAGGTCATGTGATGTTTATAAAATTTATCTGTCCTTTTCAAATATATTTATTGCAGTACAAGTTGCGGGCAGGCTAGTTAAAAAAGCAGTCCATTGTGGGTCGTTTTTCATCGACCCACACCTCACTGGTAGGTATAGACTGAATTTGAACATTTACCAGCAGACCAGTTTAAAACTTTATTTGTAAAAAAAAATAATTAAAAAATAAAATCAGTTTTAGAGCATTTTTTCCATATGGTTATATTTTTGCATTTTACATAGAGGAAATCTTGGATATTATCTATTTTTACAAAGTGGCTGCATTTGGAATTTTTGGTTAAAAAATTAAAAACTGTTGAATCCTTCAAATACACATATTTTAAGAAAAAAAAATGCTGAAAATATATATTTTGTGGAAAATGAAAATGACCAATATAGATCTGAGGTTGTACAAATTTTCCTGCAGTTTCTGTTACTTTGTGGATCTGATGTGTTACCATGGAAACCACACCACATTTGTTTGGATCGATAGATAGTTGATCAGATGACAGCCTTCAAAACAAAAGGAAGCCACATTTGTTATATTAGTCATTAGTGTAAAACACACTTTAGTATATGTGGGGTTGCTGTTCACTTCAGAATGGTTTATATAATAAGACAGATGAGTTTGTTCACTTTTGTTTAGTGTACGATAAGTGCAGGTGCATTAATGTGGGAGCTGTATATATATATATATATATATATATATATATATATATATATATATATATATATATATATATATATATATATATATATATATATATATATATATATATATATATATATAAAGACATCATTTACAAAAAGAGATAACTCCATTTTTCTTTATTTTTCACAAAATTGAATTTTTTACTCTACATTCAAGGTAATACTTATTGATTTGATATATTATTTATTTCATTTTCCTAAGGTCCACTAAACTGAATAAATAATATGTCAAATCAAAGAATATTACCTGGAATATAGAGTAAAAAAAAAATGCAAAATGGAGTTATCTGTTTTTGCAGATAGAGAGAGATTATAGAGAGATAAAGATAATATAAAAACAAAAGTTTAAACAAGTGATTGCACTTAAATTATTTGAGTAATGATCAACTAATTAATTGTTTTAAAAGATGCAACTTTAATGCTGAATGTATTGGACTTAAATGATTAAATATAAGACTAAAAGACAAGTTATTTGTACTAGAAAAGACACTATCCTCATGAGTTAACAAAAAATGAGACACATTTAATAATAATAATAATAATAATAATAATAATAAAACAAGTAATGTTCTTTTCTCAAAGCTAACAGGACACTGCTTGCATTTCCAAAGCTTTTAGGTTGAATGTTCAAAATATCTACCTTATGAATGAAATAAGAAATGTTGCTTGTTGGGAAATGTGCAACTTCGAGAGCCTTGTTTTTACTGTCAACTCCCTTAAACAAATAACATCATAGTACACTTTATCATCACATTTTATGAGTAAACTGTAGTTAAATAGTTTGAGTAATACAACAAAAACATTTTTTTTTAATTAAATCTCACTTGGAAAATGTTCTTATTAACAACTCCTGGGCTAACAGTGTATAGGCGTTAACATCTACATACTGGGACGTCAGACTGGTAACAGTGGGTGAACATTTCTCTCCAAATGTCATATAGATGGGAAACATTCCTATCTGCCTTCATTTAATTTAATTTCATCTTATTGCTAGAAGCGGTATCGAAGATATTGTACGGACTGAAACGTGATGGAGTTGTATAATGACTGACAGGCAACACTGTAAAACAAAGACGTCAACCCTGGACGTCCTTACAAATGGTGTCAGACTAGGAAAAAAAAAAAAAAAAGGACAGATGTGCATGTAGGACTGATAAACTGAGGGAACTTTTACCACGGCATGTAATTAAATTCTTCCAGTGCAAAATAAAGATAAGGATTCCATTAGCCTCCTAAAACATTCCGGGATAATGGATTTTTGTGGTTGATGGAGCACTTCATGTGGGACAGGTGGGATTTACTCCCAGGCTTGAGTCGGCAGTGCGGCAGGAAGGCGCTGTACCCAACCGCAGGAGCCAGCGAAGACATTTGATGCACCATTGGCACCAGAGGCAAATGAGATTACGGCAGGGGGAATGGAATTGACTCTCTCCTTGACAGATTTACAGATCCCCACTGGATAGAATACAGGCGAAAAGGCTGTAAAACCCATCATCTGTAGGGTGAATTACACACGGCTTGGAACAACTTGTTTGGTTTAGGAAATCCACACACCACCCTCTTTTGATTTACCTGCGCCAAACCCCCACCCCACCCAGCCCTACCCACCCACCCCTTTTGTTCCTCACCCATTCTCCTGGACGCTGGTGCGGGGTTGGAGGTGTTTAGCTGAAGACGCCGTGATTCAAGGATCTCATCTTTTTCATCAGATTGTTAAATCACTGCGCTGAGCTGTCCTTGGATTTTGATCTATTAGCTGCTTACAATAGAAAAATTCCACACTCTATTAATAACTGTACATCACAAGATTTGTATGACCCATCGATTTCTCTGTTGGCCAAACAGATACAATCTGAATATGAGCGTTTAAGTCCACTAGAGGCTCCCGAGTCCCTGAGCAATAACATGTGGAGGTCAAATATAGCTGTTGGTCGATTCCACAATAAAAGTGTCTTCACTGCACTTTGGGAATACTGAGGAAAACTATAAAGACAGTATATTAAATATTTAACTGTCTCTTAGCGTATATGCTGGACTCCATCCATCACCTTGATATTACATACAGAGGTGGAGGAAGTCCTGAGATCCTTTACTCAACTCCTACCGAAACTATTAGGGCTGGAAATCTTAGTTGTGAAGCTGGTATCTCGATACAGCATCTACGATCCAATATATTAAAGATATGTGAGTGGTACCTCACGATGTGATACGATTTACAGCAAAATTACAATACAGAACAATTAAGCCCATTCTGGTTCAACACATTCATTCTATTAAAATAAATATGCAGTGTAATTCAATGAGGGGATTTATTTATTCAATAATAATGATAATTAAAACTGCAAGCAGTCTCAAAGGCCTTCGCTGTCCCTCGTGACTGCCTCCCCTGGCGACGCCCGAGTCAAATTTCAGCCAAATCGGTGTTCGTATGCCTGATCTATTGCCATTTTAGTAAAGGCAATTTTATAGGGGGCAATATAGAGCAAAATCGCAATTTCTATTGAATAAACTGGTGTAGGACCAAGAGATAGACATCTGAGTCAAATTTGAACCAAATCGGTGTTTGTATGTCCGAACTATAGCCATTTTAATAAAAGTAGATTTCTAGGGGGCGCTATAGTACAAAATCAGAATCTCTTTAGCTAAATGGATGTAGACCTGGGAGATAGACGTCTGTGTCAAATTTCAGCCAAATCGGTGTTCGTATGTCCGAGCTGAAGCAATTTATGTCGTGGTAATGTTTCCCCGAAAAGTTAGCAAAATGTGCGACAGCGTAGCAAAAAAAACCATGCAACTTTTCATATAAATTTGATAACTTTTGAAGTCCCGCTGTGTTTACCAGTTTTGAGCTCATTTGGCCCAACGGCCAAGGAGAAGATAGTTAAATTCCAATGACAGCGTAAGTCCACAACTCAACGTTTTTAAAATTTCAATCCAAGATGGCGGACTTCCTGTTTGTTTATGGGCGTGGTCATTGTAAGGTTTTTTGTTCATCATTTAATAATGAACATATCTATCGATTTTCATAGCTTCAACTTCACTAGGGTGTGATCTGGCCTAATACAAACTATTTCACCTTTTCTAGGGGGCACTGTAGACACATGTCTTTACCGACTTTTACAAGACCTATAAATACTTGCAATTTGTGTGTAAAATTTGGTGAATTTTCATGCATTTTCAGGGGGTCAAATTAGAGCTCAAAGGGCTGAATCAGATCAAACTGCAACCAGTATCAATAGGCATTGTGCACGACGTGGTACGGCCTAATAAGGCCTAATAATAATAGTAATAAGAACACATTTTATTTGGATCGTACTTTTCGTGGCACATAAATACACTTGAAATGAAATACAATAAAAGCCAACTACCAAAAAAAAAAAAAAAGTATTCAAACAATAAAATTACTCTTTTACAAAGGGATTGGTTTCAGAACAGTGAGGGATGGTCAGTGGCAGTTTATTCATGAGATACAATTTTTTTTTTATCTAAATTATTTTAGTATTTATTTAACCTGCTGTTAATCATGTGTTTTAATTATGTTAGTTTTCCTTATTTGGTTTCCCTAATTTTGCTGTTTATTAATTTTTTTTTCACTTTACTCATTGTAATACTTATGTTTGTCCATGTTTTTTTTTTTGTTTGTTTTTTTTTAAATCATTTGATAAAATTTTTTTGGTCAATCTAAGATTAGCCTCCAGACTTTATTATGACCTGTTCATCTCCCTGGACTCGAGACATATTTTATTTAGGAAAGATGTTTAGGAAGATGTCCATTTTTGAAAAAAAAAAAAGTGAAATGGCTCATGACAAAGAAAGACAGAAAGACACACAGAAAGAAAGACAGAAAGAAAGAAAGAAAGAAAGACAGACAGACAGAAAGAAAGAAAGACAGACAGACAGACAGAAAGAAAGAAAGAAAGAAAGACAGACAGACAGAAAGAAAGACAGAAAGAAAGAAAGAAAGAAAGACAGACAGACAGACAGACAGACAGACAGAAAGACAGAAAGAAAGAAAGAAAGAAAGAAAGAAAGAAAGAAAGAAAGAAAGAAAGAAAGAAAGAAAGACAGACAGACAGAAAGACAGACAGACAGACAGACAGACAGAAAGACAGAAAGAAAGAAAGAAAGACAGACAGACAGAAAGAAAGAAAGAAAGAAAGACAGACAGACAGAAAGAAAGAAAGACAGACAGACAGACAGACAGAAAGAAAGAAAGAAAGACAGACAGACAGAAAGAAAGACAGAAAGAAAGAAAGAAAGACAGACAGACAGACAGACAGACAGACAGAAAGACAGAAAGAAAGAAAGAAAGAAAGAAAGAAAGAAAGAAAGAAAGAAAGAAAGAAAGAAAGAAAGACAGACAGACAGAAAGACAGACAGACAGAAAGACAGACAGACAGACAGAAAGACAGAAAGAAAGAAAGAAAGAAAGAAAGAAAGAAAGAAAGACAGACAGACAGAAAGACAGACAGACAGACAGACAGACACACAGAAAGAAAGAAAGAAAGAAAGAAAGAAAGAAAGAAAGAAAGAAAGAAAGAAAGAAAGAAAGAAAGAAAGAAAGAAAGAAAGAAAGAAAGAAAAAGAAAGTGAAGTGAAGGAAACTCTGCACTTTATTATTCATTAATTCTTTTACTTTAACCTGTTCTAATATACCAGTAGTGGGACACATTTCCACACCTAGAAGTCAGAAACTAGTTTTTATTCTACCTACAGTTTACATTTCATCCATTTAACTTTGTTTTCACTCTGTAACTTTGGGAGCAGGCTAATACACTATGCTATTATTAACTACAGTATTTGTGCTGCATTTTCATTCACAGATAAATGTGTCGTCCATTTCCAATTTATTATGCTGTTGTATTTTTGGCAATAATATCCTCATGTGACTTTACGTAACTGAAACTAAAGTATTATATAATTCCAATAGTTGTACTTTATTAATTTTGGTCTCAGTCGTACTACATCAATTACTATAAGTAGAGTTTCACTTAATTACATGAACACAAGAATCAACTAGTGGTGCCAGACACAACAAACCCTGATTAAATACATTTTTGGTAACCTTGACCTTTGACCTACATTCACCAATAATAGTAATAATAATAATCTTTATTTGTATAGCACCTTTCATACAAACACTGTAGCCTAAAGTGCTTCACATTGATTAAAAATTAAAGTACAATTTTAAGACAGAGTGAAAAATACATTATACAAAATAAACTGATTATAACATTTCAATAAAGTGCTTCACATTGATAACACTGGTCTACAAGTGAAATGCTTTCAGAATAAAATGAATTAAATATTCCCATGTGTGTGTTACTGATAAAGAAAGTCTTAAATGCTGGTTGGCTCAAGTTTCCAAAATAAGTCTGGGGTCAAAATGTGAAATTCTTAACATTACCAAGAGAAAAGATTAAATGATTGTCAACAAAAACAACCGGAACAGTTTCTATGAAATTTTCAGGAAAGGTGTGAGGTGTCATTAAATACACATTAAATAATAATAATTTTTTTTTTAGAAAGTATCTACTTCAGACATTACAATGTGCTAAATCTTTTATACTTTAATATGATAAATCAGAAAATATGTTGTGTTATTCCACATATATAGTGGTTTATGTACATGTATACAATGGATTAATAAATATTCCACTAGAAAGAACCTGTAAAGTGAATGGATCATAATGTACAGACAGTGTTTTCAAGTAGATCTGAGACCAATATTCATTTGAACTAAAACCTATTCTATAGTTAATTCTAAGAATTTCATATTTTGACCCCAGACTGATCTTGGAAACTTGAACCAACCAGCATTTAAGACTTGAGTTTTCTTTATCATTTCATTAGTTTTATTCCAGAAGCATTTTACTTGTAGACCAGTGTAATCATTCAATGACCTCCCAGTGACACCAGTATCTCAATCATCTTCCACACTGTAAAAACCCAAATCTTACCAAGTGTTTTTGTCTAATTTCTACTCCATATATCTCACTGCACTTTAAATAAGAGTAACTTTTCAGTGAAATATAAGAACAGATTTTTAGGCAATAGATCTAGAAAACCTCATTTGAAGAAATCTTACCAAGATAATTTTCTTGTGATTGAATTAAGCAAAACGAGATTAAATAAGAAATAAATAAGGTTTTATATCTCACTGAAAAGTTACTCTTTAGGTGATTATGTCGTATTTTAAGTGTGATGAGATAATTGGTAAGATTTAGATTGTTTTGCAATGTAATGTAAACTTTCAACGTTCCACTCCCCGGCTTATGTATTTATTAAACAGCGTATCTTATACTTTTTTTTTTTTTTTGCTGACATTGTCAAGGTATATTATTCCTTTGGACTAAAACCTATTCTCTTGTTAATACTAAGAATTTCACATTTTGACTCCAGACTTAACTTGGAAACTTCATCCAACCAACATTTAAAACTTGAGTTTTCTTTATCGGTAACACACATTTCATTAGTTTTAACTCTGGAAACATTCTACTACTCTGCCAGTGTAACAGTGTGGAACCACTCAACTAAAAGTAAAGATTCATTCAACTTCTGACTTGCATACAACTAATTTTTGAATATAAAAAGTAAAAACCATCATTGAAAAATTAAATATATATATATATATATATATATATATATATATATTCCTGTCAGTGTTTCAATACAACAGTCAAGGTTGAGCTTATTCTAACTACTTTACAGAGGAGTAATAGTTCAATCTCCATTAATTCATCATATTCTATCACATGTCACACTATCTTGTCAAAGTAAAAAAAAAAAAACAGCTGTTTTCAGCTTGATGATCCTCCATTTTAGTGCTTATAATAAAAGCCTGTATTGAGTTTGAAGAGGGGAAACTTTCAACTCAGACATGTCTCATCACTCTAAATCAAAATAAATAACATGATGAATGGTTATAATCTGAAAAGCAGCTGTAAAACAAATTAAAACATGTATAATTTTGGTCTCAGTTGCACTTGAATAGAGTTTATATTCATCAGTTCAGATCTGCACTCTGTTCAGTGTCAGTTTTTTTTTTTTTAATCTATTTATTTTTTCCTTTCATCATGTCCATAATGTTTATTGATTCCGTGCTGTAATGGCTTTAATGTTTTATGTAAAGTACTTTGAAATGGCATATACATGAAATGTGCTTTAGAATGTACTGTATGAAAATATTAGTGCTGTCAAATTCTTAAAAACATAGTGCCAATGTCCCTGTGCTCATCCAGACTTCACAGTTGTGATGTCTTGCTATTTCATTCAATAGATCAGTCCTTGAGGCCCGGTGTCCAACATGTTTTAAATATTTCCCTCTTGCACATGATTCGGTTTAACCCTTTAGCAGTTCCACAGTAAAAAAAAATAATTAAAATAAGCAACAACATGAACCAAAGTCATCAATAAAATGAACAAAAATGAATAATAAACTGACAAAATAATTACCAACATGAACAAAGTAAGTTCATATTGTTGCTCATTGTTTATTTTTCTACATTTTTCTTTTTATTTTATTATTTTTTCATTAATTTTGCTCCATTTGTGTCTTATTTTTTCACGTGACTAAATATTGTGTGAGTTTATTATTCATTCTTGTTCATTTTATTGATGACTTTAGCAGTTCCACACTACAAAAAATTAAAATAAGCAACAAAATGAACAAAAATGGCCAAAG
>CM035796.1:30605774-30667486 GCA_020466265.1 Siphamia tubifer
ATCAATAGGCATTGTGCACGACGTGGTACGGCCTAATAAGGTCTAATAATAATAGTAATAAGAACACATTTTATTTGGATTGCACTTTTCGTGGCACATAAATACACTTGACATGAAATACAATAAAAGCCACGAACGGAAATGGAAAACAAAGCACTTATAGAATAAAAGTATTCAAACAATAAAATCACTCTTTTACAAAGGGATTGGTTTCAGAACAGTGAGGGATGGTCAGCGGCAGTTTATTCATGCTGTTAATCATGTGTTTTAATTATGTTAGTTTGCCTTATTTGGTTTCCCTAATTTTGCTGTTTATTTAATTTTTTCACTTTACTCATTGTAATACTTATGTTTGTCCATGTTTTTTTTTTTTTTTTTTTTTTTTATAATTTGATTACATTTTTTTGGTCAATCTAAGATTAGCCTCCAGACTTTATTATGACCTGTTCATCTCCCTGGACTCGAGACATATTTTATTTAGGAAAGATGTTTAGGAAGATGTCCATTTTTGAAAAAAAAAAAGTGAAATGGCTCATGACAAAGAAAGACAGAAAGACACACAGAAAGAAAGACAGAAAGACACACAGACAGAAAGAAAGAAAGACAGACAGACAGACAGAAAGAAAGACAGAAAGAAAGAAAGAAAGAAAGAAAGACAGACAGACAGACAGACAGACAGAAAGACAGAAAGAAAGAAAGAAAGAAAGAAAGAAAGAAAGAAAGAAAGACAGACAGAAAGAAAGACAGACAGACAGACAGACAGACAGAAAGACAGAAAGAAAGAAAGAAAGAAAGACAGACAGAAAGAAAGACAGACACACAGAAAGAAAGAAAGAAAGAAAGAAAGAAAGAAAGAAAGAAAGAAAGAAAGAAAGAAAGAAAGAAAGAAAGAAAGAAAGAAAGAAAGAAAGAAAGAAAGAAAGAAAGAAAGAAAGTGAAGTGAAGGAAACTCTGCACTTCGCTGCTTTATTATTCATTAATTCTTTTACTTTAACCTGTTCTAATATACCAGTAGTGGGACACATTTCCACACCTAGAAGTCAGAAACTAGTTTTTATTCTACCTACAGTTTACATTTCATCCATTTAACTTTGTTTTCATTCTGTAACTTTGGGAGCAGGCTAATACACTATGCTATTATTAACTACAGTATTTGTGCTGCATTTTCATTCACAGATAAATGTGTCGTCCATTTCCAATTTATTATGCTGTTGTATTTTTGGCAATAATATCCTCATGTGACTTTACGTAACTGAAACTAAAGTATTATATAATTCCAATAGTTGTACTTTATTAATTTTGGTCTCAGTCGTACTACATCAATTACTATAAGTAGAGTTTCACTTAATTACATGAACACAAGAATCAACTAGTGGTGCCAGACACAACAAACCCTGATTAAATACATTTTTGGTAACCTTGACCTTTGACCTGCATTCACCAATAATAATAATAATAATAATAATAATAATCTTTCATACAAACACTGTAGTCTAAAGTGCTTCACATTGATTAAAAATTAACAATTTTAAGACAGAGTGAAAAATACATTATACAAAATAAACTGATTATAACATTTCAATAAAGTGCTTCACATTGATAACACTGGTCTACAAGTGAAATGCTTTCAGAATAAAATGAATTAAATATTCCCATGTGTGTGTTACTGATAAAGAAAGTCTTAAATGCTGGTTGGCTCAAGTTTCCAAAATAAGTCTGGGGTCAAAATGTGAAATTCTTAACATTACCAAGAGAAAAGATTAAATGATTGTCAACAAAAACAACCGGAACAGTTTCTATGAAATTTTCAGGAAAGGTGTGAGGTGTCATTAAATACACATTAAATAATAATAATTTTTTTTTTAGAAAGTATCTACTTCAGACATTACAATGTGCTAAATCTTTTATACTTTAATATGATAAATCAGAAAATATGTTGTGTTATTCCACATATATGGTGGTTTATGTACATGTATATAATGGATTAATAAATATTCCACTAGTAAGAACCTGTAAAGTGAATGGATCATAATGTACAGACAGTGTTTTGAAGTAGATCTGAGACCAATATTCATTTGAACTAAAACCTATTCTATAGTTAATTCTAAGAATTTCATATTTTGACCCCAGACTGATTTTGGAAAATTGAACCAACCAGCATTTAAGACTTGAGTTTTCTTTATCATTTCATTAGTTTTATTCCAGAAGCATTTTACTTGTAGACCAGTGTAATCATTCATTGACCTCCCAGTGACACCAGTATCTCAATCATCTTCCACACTGTAAAAACCCAAATCTTACCAAGTGTTTTTGTCTAATTTCTACTCCATATATCTCACTGCACTTTAAATAAGAGTAACTTTTCAGTGAAATATAAGAACAGATTTTTAGGCAATAGATCTGGAAAACCTCATTTGAAGAAATCTTACCAAGATAATTTTCTTGTGATTGAATTAAGCAAAACGAGATTAAATAAGAAATAAATAAGGTTTTATATCTCACTGAAAAGTTACTCTTTAGGTGATTATGTCGTATTTTAAGTGTGATGAGATAATTGGTAAGATTTAGATTGTTTTGCAATGTAATGTAAACTTTCAACGTTCCACTCCCGGCTTATGTATTTATTAAACAGCGTATCTTATACATTTTTATTTTTTTTTGCTGACGTTGTCAAGGGACATTATTCCTTTGGACTAAAACCTATTCTCTTGTTAATACTAAGAATTTCACATTTTGACTCCAGACTTAACTTGGAAACTTCATTCAACCAACATTTAAGACTTGAGTTTTCTTTATCGGTAACACACATTTCATTAGTTTTAACCAAACCTTGGAAACATTCTACTACAGTGTGGAACCACTCAACTAAAAGTAAAGATTCATTCAACTTCTGACTTGCATACAACTAATTTTTGAATATAAAAAGTAAAAACCATCATTGAAAAATTAAATATATATATATATATATATATATATATATATATATATATATATTCCTGTCAGTGTTTCAATACAACAGTCAAGGTTGAGCTTATCCTAACTACTTTACAGAGGAGTAATAGTTCAATCTCCATTAATTCATCATATTCTATCACATGTCACACTATCTTGTCAAAGTAAAAAAAAAAAAACAGCTGTTTTCAGCTTGATGATCCTCCATTTTAGTGCTTATAATAAAAGCCTGTATTGAGTTTGAAGAGGGGAAACTTTCAACTCAGACATGTCTCATCACTCTAAATCAAAATAAATAACATGATGAATGGTTATAATCTGAAAAGCAGCTGTAAAACAAATTAAAACATGTATAATTTTGGTCTCAGTTGCACTTGAATAGAGTTTATATTCATCAGTTCAGATCTGCACTCTGTTCAGTGTCAGTTTTTTTTTTTTTTAATCTATTTATTTTTTCCTTTCATCATGTCCATAATGTTTATTGATTCCGTGCTGTAATGGCTTTAATGTTTTATGTAAAGTACTTTGAAATGGCATATACATGAAATGTGCTTTAGAATGTACTGTATGAAAATATTAGTGCTGTCAAATTCTTAAAAACATAGTGCCAATGTCCCTGTGTTCATCCAGACTTCACAGTTGTGATGTCTTGCTATTTCATTCAATAGATCAGTCCTTGAGGCCCGGTGTCCAACATGTTTTAAATATTTCCCTCTTGCACATGATTCGGTTTAACCCTTTAGCAGTTCCACAGTAAAAAAAAAATAATTAAAATAAGCAACAACATGAACCAAAGTCATCAATAAAATGAACAAAAATGAATAATAAACTGACAAAATAATTACCAACATGAACAAAGTAAGTTCATATTGTTGCTCATTGTTTATTTTTCTACATTTTTCTTTTTATTTTATTATTTTTTCATTAATTTTGCTCCATTTGTGTCTTATTTTTTCACGTGACTAAATATTGTGTGAGTTTATTATTCATTCTTGTTCATTTTATTGATGACTTTAGCAGTTCCACACTACAAAAAATTAAAATAAGCAACAAAATGAACAAAAATGGCCAAAGTTTCAGGAGTTATAGGGTTAAACTGAATCATGTGGATGATGGAAATATCTAAAACATGTAGGACACCGGCCCTTTGGACACACCAGCAATAGATGACCAAATCAACCCCACTGTGTGTTTTTATTAACAACAGTGTGAATAGTATAGGAAGCCCCCAAAGCTCTTCTGTGGTAACATCTGACTGAACAACAGTAGGTAACTGGGTAATGACATATTACTGTGGTTAAAGCTGTTAAATGATACACAGGAGGCTGTTGGTGGAAACTAATATTGGCGCAATTACTTTCTAATCAATCAATCAGAATTTAAATCCGTTGAGAATTGAGGGAGGAGAAGTAATTTTAGTGAATTGTGGATGATGACGACTACGGACGAAGCGCGTTGGCAAAAGCTCATAGCTCATGAGCTGAAAATTATTCAGATTAGTCACAGGGTTGCTTTGGCTTAATTTCATGAACAATTTATTATTTGGCTGTTTTGTATCAGTTGTTTTTGGACTCAAAAAGTATACGTACGTATATATATATATATATATATATATATATATATATATATATATATATATATATATATATATATATATATATATATATATATATATATATATATATACTAAGAAACACAAAAGAATGCAGAGAAAAAAACTATACAAAATATGGTAACATTCACAAAAAGTAATGAAAAATCCCAAACATATTTTAAAACTCTTCTTAAATAAAGAAAAACATCTCTCACTGGAAAACAAACTGGACTACCTGAAGCTGGATTTAAACACCAAACATGATCCACCAGACTGCATCTGCATCCTCACTGAGACGTGGCTCAACTCTTCTGTCCTGGATTAGCCTGGATGTGCTAAAATCTAAATCTACATTTTCTTTTAATGCATATTTCATACAAAACTGGTAAATTTGTATAATTTTTTAAAGGGTTTAAGGGGGTAGTATTGGGGCCTTGGAATGAATTAGGCCTTTATATAATATGGGACTCTATGAAAAATCCACAAAAGAGGTACCACTGTATGTATATATATATATATATATATATATATATATATATATATAATATAATATCCTGGCCACTGGAAGAGATACAAGCCACTGATATCAAGACAAGGAAACTCCTTACCATGCATGGAGGGTTCCACCCCAAGTCCAGTGTCCTGAGGCTGTACACTAAGCGAAAGGAAGGGGGCCGAGGACTAGTAAGTGTCAGAACTACTGTCCAGGAGGAAACGGCGAACCTCCAGGAATACATCAAGAAAATGGCCCCCAATGACCAACTGCTAAGTGAATGCCTCAGGCAACAAAAGCCCAGTAAGGTCGAGGAACCAGAGGGGCTATCATGGAAGGAGAAACCCTTGCATGGCGTGTACCATCGACAAATTGAGGAAGTGGCTGATATGGAAAAGACATACCAGTGGCTGGAAAAGGCTGGACTAAAGGACAGCACAGAGGCGCTACTCATGGCTGCACAAGAACAAGCCCTGAACACCAGAGCAATAGAGGCCAGGGTCTACCACATCAGACAGGACCCCAGGTGTAGGCTGTGTAGAGAAGCCCCTGAAACAGTCCAGCACATCACAGCAGGGTGTAAGATGCTGGCAGGCAAGGCATACATGGAGAGGCATAACCAGGTAGCGGGCATACTGTACAGGAACATCTGTAAAGAGTATGGACTGGAGGTCCCAGGGTCAAGATGGGAGAACCCCCCAAAGGTGACAGAGAACAAACAGGCCAAGATCCTGTGGGACTTCCAGATCCAGACTGACAAGATGGTGATGGCCAATCAGCCTGACATAGTGATGGTGGATAAACATGAGAAGACAGTGGTGGTGATAGATGTAGCAGTCCCCAGTGATAGCAACATCAGAAAGAAAGAACATGAGAAGCTTGAGAAATACCAAGGGCTGAAAGAGGAGTTAGAGAAAATGTGGAGTGTGAAGGCAACAGTGGTACCAGTAGTGATCGGAGCATTAGGGGCAGTGACCCCCAAGCTGGGAGAATGGCTCCAGCAGATACCAGGAACAACATCAGAGATCTCTGTACAAAAGAGTGCATTGCTAGGAACAGCTAAGATCCTGCGCAGAACCCTCAGGCTCCCAGGCCTCTGGTAGAGGACCCGAGTCTGAAGGAGACACCGCCCACGTGGGGCGAGAGGAACATTAATTTATTATTTTTATATATATATATACAGCGAACAAATAATACAAGACAGCCAACTAACAAAGTGTTTTAATCATGAAATTAATCCAAACAATTTTAACACAATTAAATGGAACACTTGTTTACAGGTGTTTTGTTGAAACTGTTGAAGGTGTTGAATAAACATGTTAATTACATATTCATATATTTGTATATATTTTTGACATTTTTTCATGTATTTTTTTTTCTTCTTTATTTTAGAAGACTTTTGGAAGATGTTTTTGATTTTTCATAGCATTTTGAGAATTTTCGCATGTATTGTATTTTTTTTTCCTCTGGATTTTTTGTGTTTCTAAGTGTAGTTTTGTGTATTTTTTGGGGGAAATTTGAGTAAAAAAAAAAGTAGAATATATATATATATATATATATATATATATATATATATATATATATATATGTGACCCACCACCACGAAACCAGGCATAAGTCGCGCTGAGCCGTTCAGAGCTACAGCCAAATTTAGGCTGGAAGGTGATTTCTTATTTGTGTTTACACCTTATCAAAAAACGGTACCTTAACACCTCTATTTTCAGTTCCTGTGGTCATTACATTGAAATCCAATCAATAAAGGTGTTTATTGAGTCAATTATTTAAGCGGCGACAAAAGTTCAGGGATTGCTGAGCAAAGACAAAGCCGACTTCCACCTCTTTTCGCCGAACAAAACGATCTCCGTTCCGTGGGTAAACACCCAAGTGTTCGTTACGAAGAAAAACACTGAATGTTCTGTCCAATGGTGTAAGCCAAATGATTATAATACGTCGCACTTCTGTCCTATTATTATAATATATAAAACTTCTGTGACATGTCCATCAGAGTGTCCTTTAACATCTGTGAATAATTTGTGTCAATCGGATACGAATTATTATGCGTTGCTAAGGACTTCCTACCCCAAAACAGTCCAAAACTTTAACGGACAAAATCTAAAAAAATGCAAATTGCTAAATATGTCCAAATGTGGATATTAAAATTACCATAACTTTGGTTCTACATGTGATAGAAACATAATTTTTTTCACCATCTTAAACCTTAGTTTCCACTCTACCAATCTACACACATAACTCAGTTTTGATTTCCGGACACATATGCCTGGTTTCGTGGTGGTGGGTCACATATATATATATATATATATATATATATATATATATATATATATATATATATATATATATATATATATATATATATATATATATATATATATATGAAGGACAGGTTGCATATAAAAGCATCCATTGTGTGTGTACTAGAAGGAAATTGAGCTCTGCACCTACAGTCTGGTCTACTCCCCATCCAGGCAGAACTGATAAATTCCAATCCCAGTCTTCTTTCAGCAGTGAGTTTCCCCACAAATGATTTCTGCTGCATTCTGGGGGTATTCTCAGCCACTGCAGAACATAAAAAGTCAAGATGTTCTATTGCAGCAGATTGTGGTTATGGGATAATATGTCTTTGAGGGGTTGAGATATATAGTGGGTAAATAATAAAAAGAAAAGTAGATGTGATATTCCCAAACCTGCGCTGTTTAAAAGTTGATTATCTGCTGTTTGAAGCATGTTTGTTTCGCTTAATCACTTCATAAAAGACAAAACCCTTTTTAGTCAATTCAGATTAATTAAATCAATTAAAACAGCGTGAGATAATCTGTAACGCAAAACAACCATCCAGGGGTACGTTATTCACAAGATTGATTAAAACACTATTTCTTGCCAGAGTGAGTTCAAGCAACGTGAATGTGTATGAACTTTTTTTTTTTTTTTTTTTTTTTTTTTTACACAAGATACAGCTTAGAAAAATGAGAAGAATTACAGGTAAACAGCAGCTGCAATCAACAAAACAATGACAGATTGTTGTCACTGGCGATGACTGTGGGTTTCATTACAATCTACATAATGCATAATTCATATGCATATGCTCATTACAATTATTTCAATCAAACACTCACAGATTCAGGAGGTTTTCAATAAAAGAGCCATGTGCTTTCTGTAATGTTGTTCTGCCAAAACAAATTTCAGAAGAAGAAAATCTGATTGTATAAATCAGGGGAAAAGCTACAACAGAAACTAACTCACATCTGAAGTAAAACATTTATAAATAGTCAAAGGTTATAGGATATATAATCATTTTTTGTATCTAGTTTTGTGCACAATTCATGTCCATAACTCCAAAACATCATCAAAGCTCAACTAATGAGCTGGTAATTACAGTTGAGTTTACATCAGGGGCAGGTCTGTTGGTGGGTCTGGGTGGGTGGGGCCCACCCTGATTGACAGCTGTACCCACCCAATCACAAGCTTAGAAACAGAATTCTAGACCGATTTTCATTGCCTCATCAAACTGAAATGTTGATCAATATCCTTAATATAGATATTTATTTGTAAATGTCAATGGTAATAAATTATGTAATTTTAATTATTTGTGTTTATTTTAAAGAAAATTCCGGAAATGCTATTACGTTCTTGTTGTACGTCCATCCCATTGACTACTTATCTCATAATTTTGACTTTTTATCACATCATTTTTACTTTTTAATTGCATAATTTGGACTTTATTGCATAATTTGGCCTTTTTATCAGATAATTTTGGCTTTTTATCACAGAATATTGACTTTTATCTCATAATGTTTACTTTTTACTCATAATATTTACTTTTTATCATATAATTTTGACTTTTTATCATATAATTTTAGATTTAATCAAATAATTATGAATTTTTATTGCAGAATTTTGACTTTATCGAATAATTTGGCCTTTTTATCTTATGATTTGGCCTCTTTATCACATAATTTTGACTTTTTTATCACATAGTTTTGACTTTATTGCATAATTTAGACTTTTCATCGCATAATTCGGACTTTTTATCTCGCAATTTGGACTCTTGATTTAGCAAAATAACAATATGTTTTGTTCTGTGTTACAACTATTATAACTATTTAGCTTCATTTAATGCACCTTATATATGAAACAAATAAAATATAGTGTGGAAAATACAGTAAATAAAGCATTAAAGTTTACATTGACAGTGATTATTCATACGTACTCGATCACATGTAGAACACTATGTTTACAGATGATAATTTCTAATTCCAACAAAAGGAAAGAAGGGTGTTCGCCTAGTGTTCGCCTAGGGCACCACATTGATTATTATTATATACCTTCAGCAGTGGGAGATAACTGCATAGGCCTAGTGTTACTGGTTGGACTCACCTCTGATCAAATTTAGCTGAATGTGGCCCCTGAACTAAAAGAAAATTGAAATTGAATAAATTATTTATAACAATTTATTAATTTATCTGTTTTATATACTTATGTCTGGGGGGGGGGCGGGGGGGGTCTTTTTTTATGCCTATACTTTTATTGCTCCCTGCTGTAATGCTTTTAATGTTATATGTAAAGCACTTTGAATTGTACCTGAAATGTGCTGCATAAATAAACCTGCTTTAAAACCTCTGCTCTATTTTATATCAACTCAATTATTATATAAAACATATCAAAATGTAAAAACTCATACAACATTTTTCCAAGGAAAAAAAAATACATCATGCCTTCCAGCTATGCAATTTAAAGAGGCCAAAATCATCCATTTCTAAGGAGATTAAATATTGCTTGTAACGTCAAACATCTACCCTTTACAGTATTTACTAAAATGAATGGTTTTCCTGCAGTTACATGATAGAATGTCCATCAGATTATTGAACTACCACAAGGTCAAAAATGCATTGAGTGGAAAGTTACAGGTTTGATTCTTGCCCGGCTGGACCGTTTATTACTCATCATTTGCCAATTCTGCTTTATTCACCACACATTCCACCACTAAGCAGTGTTAAAAATGACTCCCCTTGAACAGAAATACCCATTTAAACATATTGAAATTCTGTCAGTGGATGCTAGCAGATATATTTACCCATTAAATATTGCATTTCATGATCTCCACTACATTTCTAACCCAAATGCTATACATTTGTAGTCAGTTAGGCCAATGAAGCAATGTGAAAATGACATTTTTACAACTGAGCAAGTCTATTTCTTTAACCCTTTAACCCCTGAGACAATATTGGTGCTGTTTTAGTCTCATAAAAGCTGCTGTGAATATATGATTGTGTTCTTTTTATTCAGTGGTTTTGTTCCACTGTGTGTTTTAGGGTCAAAACAGGGTGGAAAAACAGAAAGGAGACAAAGAGGAATTGAAATTAAAAATAACAGTATTAAAAGCCTTTGGAAGCCAATAATATAATATATTTGCCCTTTAAAAATATAATAAATAAATATAAGTGGCCAATAATGTAATAAAAATCCTGAACCAATATCGTAATAACTTCTGACCAATAATGTAATAAATTGACACATTTTAATCATATCAAATCATAAGTATGAGACAAATAATTTATAATTATGATATAAAAAGTTAAAATTATTATATAAAAAGTCATAAATATGAGATAAGAAATGAATAATTATGAGGTGAAAATGTATTTGTCAATTACCATACCATACCGTACTGTACCGTACTGTACCGTACCATACCATACCATACTGTACCATATCATTACATACCATACCATCTTTATTTATAAAAGCGCTTTTAAATATGATATAAAAAGTCATAAATATGACATAAGAAATGACACCATAAACCACACTATACAATAGAGTACCATACCATATCATACCACACTGTACCATACCATACCGTACCATACCATAGAGTACCATACTATACTATACCATTCCATACCATACCATACCATACCATAGAGTACCATACCATACCATTCCATACCATACCATACCATTCCATACCATACCATACCATACCATACCATACCATACCATACCATACCATACCATACCATACCATACCATACCATACCATACCATAGAGTACCATACCATACCATACCGTACCATACCATACCATACCGTACCGTACCATACCATACCGTACCGTACCATAACATACCGTACCGTACCATAACATACCGTACCGTACCGTACCGTACCGTACCGTACCGTACCGTACCGTACCGTACCGTACACCATTTATAAAAGTGCTTTAAAACAGACACAGCTGACACAAAGTGCTGCACACTACAGAACAACAGACACAAAATACAAAACAGAAAAAGGAGAACAAGACAATAAATATAAATCCAAAAATCCAATAAAAAAATACTAAAACCACATATAAAAATTATCATACCATAAAAGAACTAACTAACTGTCTTTGTGTCTAACAGTAACTGGTCACATGACCTGAGAGTCCAGGTGGGAGTGTCCTGGTGGAGCAGCTCAGAGAGGTAAATCAATAGAATGATATTTTTGCCTCATATATAGCAGCCACTCCCAGTCAATATACTCAATAAACTCACACACGTACATTGTGATGTCGATTCTTATACAATATATGGTGCAGCTCTAACTTAATATAATCCAATGGTGTTCAGGGCCAGTCATTCTTTGTGTACACCACATGATTTTTGACTCCTTTACTGAAATACCCCCCCCCAGCCCCCCTTTTTCCCCCTTTTTTCTTTCCGTATTTACAAAAGGAAAGCAGACACAAAAGGAAGCTCCAGTAATGGTGAGTGTAGTTTTATCTTTGCAGAGTTTGCTCATGCTGTTACAGTTCACACTACAGCCGCTGCTTCTCTCTTCTCTAGTTTCTTAATAGTCTTCACATCACTGCCTGAAAATAGTGAGGGCAGCCAAGTTTACATTTTCATAGTGTCGTCTAATGTGGCAGTGTGTCTTTGTGCCTGTGCATTCATTTTCTTTTTTTTTTTCCTAACTTTTCCTCACTTCATCTAAAAGGCTTTTTTTTTTCTCACTTTCAAAAAAAAAAAAAATTCATTGGTCAAAGGTTTCACTTTTTTTGTGTTTTTTTTTTTTTTTTTTTTTTTTTTTTTTTAAGAGGTTGTTATTGTAGAAGCGGTGCAGATATTGTAAGTGATTTTCAGTCCTTCCAGCAGCTCGTATCACCAGACATTTGAAAAGATCAAGCGCTAGAAGAGAAACAGTTGTGTAAAAAAAAAAAAAAAAAAAAAAAAAGAAAAAAAGTTCAGCAGCATATCTGGAACATTTAAGTCAGTCGCAGCATACAATAGGAACATTTTTGGTGTTTTTAGAACCTGAAAAGGTGGTCAAAGTACTCGCATACTTAAGTAGAAGTACAGATACTGGTCTCATAATAAAAAAATACAAAAAAATAAAATTAAAAATAATAATAATAATAATGGAGTGGATTCATAAAGCACTTTTTTGCCCACATTAGTGATTCATTCGCTCTCACATGCTCGCTCTGGTGGTGGTAAACTACATATGTAGCTACAGTTGCCCTGGGGCAGACTGACATAAGCCTGGCAGCCATTTTGTGCCTACAGCCCCTCTGACCACCACCAAACATTCAAACAGTGGAAGCAAGGAGGGTAAAGCGTTTTGTCCAAGGACACAATAGACTGACTAGGACAAAGCGGGATTCGAACCACCAACCCTTCGGTTATTAGATGACCCACTCTTTTTGTTTTCTTTCATTTCTTTTAATCATTATTATTTTTGTTGGAATTTATTACATTTGTGGGATGGTAAAATTATTCACCTTCCAAATATGTAATAAACTCCCAACTATTTTCCCAACAATGGAATAATTGATTTTGAATGTTGAATTCATCATTTTTTTGATTTTATCTTTCACTGTGCACTTTGACATTATTCGTATTCAAATTCAAATTTTTATTCTTATTCTTATTCCTATTCTTATTTGTATTTGTATTTTTATTTGTATTTGTATTCTTATTCTTATTCTTATTTTTATTCTTATTCCTATTTTTATTTTTATTTTTATTTTTATTTTTATTTTTATTCTTATTCTGGTATATTATTATATTATATTTGTGGTAGGCCACTGCTATTACATTTGTGGAATTATTACATTAAAACTTACAAATTATTATTACATTGTGTGTTATTACATTTTGTGGGGTTAACAAGGCTTCAGATTTTAATTTTTTATTTATTTTTTTGCATGTTAATGTACCTAATGGCCCTTCAGGAAACAGACTCGTACTATAATTTAACAATTTTAATGATGGAGAATATAAAGGAAACAAAAGTTAAAAGCAAAAACATAGCCCCCTATCAGATAAACACCCAACCCAAACCTTTTAATGCATTCGTTTCTGCAGTTAAAAAAAAAAAAAAACCCTCATAATTGCTAGTTTTATACATCAACATGGCTGCTACCAATCTCCCGTCATTACTTCATTGATCTGGAGCTCTCAAAGCTGAACATTAAGGTAATATTTTACACCCATTCACAAATTGATTGGAACCGCTGAGCGATCAGGCCTCACAACTGAAGACGTTCACAAATAAACAATATAACCACATCTCTCCCATGATAATGGTACTGATAATTACACAGGAATATCAAAGTGGAATCTAACCTTTTTAAATGCGGTAAATAAAGCAGCTGCTGCATAATTGGAAGGTTTGCACTGACAGAGGAAATTATCACCATGCTTTTCAGAGAGCAATTTAGACAGATAAAAGTGAGCACTTACAGGCACTGATGACATTGATTCTTGGAGGGAAATATTTAGAACTTGCAAATTACATTAAATAAATTATATATGGGGAGTTAATGATATGAGTGGAAATATAAATTAAAGGTTTTGAGGGAAGCAAAAGTGCAAAATGATAGTGAAATAAAACTAAGATGTGCAATTATCTACAATTACAACTAGCATGTACAGTATGTTGAAAGATTTAAGGAGCATTGAGTGAATTCAGAAGATTTGTTTGAAGTCTGTCAACTTTTTTGATTGAGAATTAAGACATATTCACTGACGTCTGAGCTCCCTTTCAATCTTATGCTACTTTTATTCAAGATTATTGTCCGCTTTGCATCTTAAGGAGTGAAAATGAACAGAAAATGATGACACGATATTTTGATTTTGTGCTGAATTTATATAATAGCTCCATTAACTGATGAAAACCAGGTCTATATTGGTACAGTTTAACGCAGAACATTATTATAACTAAACATTATTTACTGCCTATTGTCATATTATAGTATCAAGTATCATCGACCTCCTACAGCACAGGTGTAAACATGTGGCCTCAGGGTCTAATCTGGCCCTTTGGATAAATTTATTAAGTGCAAAAATGACACGATGATATAAATAATTTTAGTTCATGGTCCACATTCAGACAAATTCAGTCTCATAATAACCTATAAGGAGTCACAAGTTAAAAAAAATGTCTTTGTAAATGTAATTTTTTTTCATTAAGTGACACTAAAACAAAGTATAATTTTACAAAAAATCTTAATAATCAGAATAAATATAAAAGTAGAGAAGTAAGTACAATTTTAATGAATAATATTCCACCTATTGCTAAACATTTTGTGTATCTGTCAATCCATTGTGAGAATGTGTATGTGTAAATGATAAACTAAAGCCGAATATTGGTTGTTTTCATAATGAAATGTACATTATATACTTTCATAATGTACTTTTTTTACTGAAAAAAAAGGACAAAATTTTGGAATTAACATCATTTATATATTATTACATTGTTATTATTGTTTTTTTGTTTTGTTTTTTTACATGTTCCGCTCACTTCAGATTGAATTTAGTTGAATGTGGCCCCTGAACTAAAATGAGCCCCCCCCCCCCCCCATATGTTTAGAATATTTTATCACATTTTTGGTGTTGTTTTTTTTTATTTTAGACAAAATTTTGAATATTTTTTGAATTTTATTTGGTGAATTTTATGGGGTTTTAGCATGCTTTATATATTTTTCTCTATATTTTTGTGTTTCTTTATGTATTTTTATATATTTTGTGGGACATTTGAGTAAAGGGTAAAAAATAAATAAATATAAGTCGCCCAACATAAAGATTGGATTAATCAGAATTAATCCAAAGCAACCCAGTGATTATTCAGATTTTTTTTTAAAATAGTAATTTGACAGCTCTAAAAACTAAAACTAATACATATGCAGGTCCATACATACTTATGTAATAACATCATTTATAATATGAGTCATACAAACACTAGACTGCCCTTGGATATTCCAAAATGGAACATTTTCCATTTCCGACACACATAATATTCTATTATTCTGGTTTTATGAAGGTTATTTGGCCACATGTACAAGTTCTCCTCAACCCAAAAAGACTCAAGCATCAATGATTAATGGGGAAAAAAATCTTAGATTGATAAAAAAAAAAAGTCAATAACATGTAGTAAGTAAGGAGCACTTTGCACAGATAAAAATCACAAAGTGCATAAAATGGGTGCAATAAAACAACAGAAGAATAGTTCATGAAATAAATAAAAAGGATAAATACATCAACAAAAATCTTTCCTGAATAAAATATGTCTAGAGTCCAGGGACGCAGAAAGGGAGCACGTCATGATAAAGTCTGGAGGCTAATCTTAGATTGACTAAAAAAAATTTATCAAATCATTTTAAAAAGACTAAAAATGGAAAAACATTAAAACAAGCATTAAAATGAGTACAGATAAATAAAAAATAAACGGCAAAATTAGGGAAAATGTAGCCAAATAAGGCAAATTTTATTTAAAAATTAGCAAAATAGGTAAAACAATAGGGCCCTAGGATGAATTTGTGAAATGCAAAAATTACACAAAAGATATTAATAATTAAGGAAGTTAAAATCATTTGGCATCAATTCAATCTAAAATGGATCAGACCGTAATCATAATGAACAATAAATGATGATAAACGGTAATTTTCTTCTTTTTTAATATGAAAAGGGGAATACATTTAGAAAAAATAAATGAAAAGACTACCTTATTACAAAAAAATGCAAATAACCTGAAATGTATTTGTCATTTTATCAATATTCTGAATATTATTAAATGTTGTGTGTATTTGTGTTATCTTTAAGTTGTGTTGCTCATGTATAAATGATAAACCAACATGTAATATTGTTACAATTGCATTTGTTTTTCAGGTTGTTAATATTTGTTTATGTTATGTTCACATAAAGTTCGTAGGTATAAATATTTATTGATGGAATTATTTATACATTTTTATCCTGTTCTTTCTATTACTTCACTAGTGCGGCCCACTTTATACCATATTAGACTGAATGCGGCCCCTTAAACTAAAATGAATTTAACACCCCTGGTTTAAACCATAGATATTATAAAGACCCTGTAATGTTATTGGTGTTCATTGTTCCAGTTTCCTACTGTCAGTGAACGCCTATTGATTGTGACTGAAAGTAACAGTTTATCCTGGAATTAAAAGTAGGTGAGAGTTCCTGGATCCAGTGGAACTATACAAAATATAACCTCAGGAAAAAGTGGGGGGTATGAAATCATCTGGTTGTAGAAGTGGGGTTGTCGTAACCCCCCTATCCCCCACAGGTGTGACACCCATGCAAATGAGTAATTGTACCTGCTGAGGATATTTTAAGGCACAGGTGTCAAACTCCAGTCCTCGAGGGCCGGTGTCCTGCATGTTTTAGATATTTCCCTCTTCCACATGAGTCACTTAACCACTTAACTCCTGAGACTTTATCAGTCCCACGGTAAAAAAAAAAAAATGTTACTAACAAACTAGTAACATGAACAAAGTAAGACCCAAACGGAACAAAATCAAAGAAAAATAATAAAATAAAAAAAAAAAAATGTAGAAAAATAAACAAAATGAGCAACAAAATGAACAAAAACTAATGAATATTTACAAAATTATACATAAGATGCAAGAATTAGCAAAAGAAAAATTACTAAAAAAGAAAACTAATATTGATATTTGGTCACAGCAGTTTTAATTTTGCCTTTTTTTTTTCAAAGTTGCCTTTTGACACCTGTTCCATGAACAAAATTCAGTAAAACCACAGTAAAAAATTAAATCAAATCAAAGGAAAACAGTATATATATATATATATATATATATATATATATATATATACATATTGAAACTAACTCATCCATTCAGAATACATCAGCACTGACACTTGATCATCTCTGCAGACGACTGATAATGACGTAATAGTTTCCAGGTGTGATGGAATTGGGTAACATCTAAAAGCAAAAATAAAAAAGTACAACTTCACAATTGTAATAAAGTACAAAAGTAAAACTGTTTTTTTTTGTGTGTCAATGACACAATAATACTTTAGAAAATAAATCTGAAAAGTTTCCAAAATGTGTTTGACTGGACCCTATGGAGGGCCGGATTTGGCCCCCGGGCCGCATGTTTGACACCTCTGTGTTAAACAGTTTTCATTGGGTTGCCAGGTCTTTGAGGGATAAACTTGCATGATCCAAGATGCACTGATGTGTAAACAAGTGCTATGTGTTCCTGTCAACACAACAACAACAACAACAACAACAACAACAACAACAAAAATCAAAACAACACCTTCAAAAAAAGTGTTTGTGTGACTTTTAGAGGTTTGAGAAACTCACAGTGACATATTAAAAAAAAGAAAATACTGTGAAATACAGAATGGGTATGATGCTACTAGATGTAACAGTCACAAATGTTAGTTAAACCTTGATTTAAGAAAAAAACAAACAAAAAAAAAGCAGCGTGGCTAATTAAAGTTGGGCTTAGACACTCATCCTTCTGCCAGACACAGGAGTTAAGGATTGGAGACCAAAGAAAAAGACTTATTCTGACAGGAAGACGCAATCTTCGCTAACACGAACAACTGCGACGTAGACATAAACAAATGTTACTGTCAAATATTTGTGACGACTGACTACTTAAGTCAGGTTTTTGGTACCCAGAAAAAAAAAAAAAAAAGGCTGAATAAATGTGTGTTCAGGATTCAATTGGATCTAACAGTTGAGAGAAGAAAAAGAATAAAGCCTTTGTTACCATTCATACAGTGAAATATTACACACACACACACACACACACACACACACACACACACACAGAAAATGGAGCCTTTCAGTTGCTAAAGTAAAAGAGCTACAAGCAATAAAAGGTGCATTTGTCTTCGAAATAAGGCCAAGTTAATGAGGGTTAATAAAATACCACTGCAGTCCCCTAAAAGACCTTGGTATGAAGGCGTGAAGGTGTGACGCTCCCTCGGGATACTTCTATCAAATGTGTCGTACATGTGTAGAAAATGAGGTTGGCATCATCCAGTTGAATTAGGACAGATTAAACATGAACAGAGGTGAGAAGTAACCAAGTAGAAATATTTTATTACTGTACTGGAGAAGATGTTTTTTAGGTGTCGGGAGTACTTTTTATTTTTACTCCAGGGGTTTGAAACATGTGGCCCGGGGGCCAAATGCGGCCCACCAAACGTTCCAATGCGGCCCCTGGACTGACGAGAATATTAACAAAAAAAAATAAAAAATAAGATGATATTTTCTTCTCAGATTTTTTTCTCTGTCTATAAATCTTGATAACTTTAAATCTATGTTCTTGTTGTAGTGGAAAAACTAATATTAATTAATGAAAATATTGACATTTACAAACTATCCTGTAACAATAAAATGTGAATTATTTGAACAAATGTGAACAAGCTGAAATGTCTAAAGAAAATTAGACACAGTTTAAACCATTTTCTGCTTCTGTTAATAAGAGTTTAGTGTCTTTGTGGAAATAAAACACATGGACTAATGATAAACGGAGGAAGAATATTGTTAAAATTAACCTTAAAATTAAATTTAATTAACTTTTTTTTATTTTCCTTTTTTTTTTGCATTTGGATAATTTAGAAACATACTTTCATAATTTAATGTTTTGTTTTTTTTTTACACTAAAATAATGACAATCATTTGGAGTCATTATTTTTTATAGGTTATTATGTTTTAATTTTAATGCTCCGGCCCATTGGAGATCAAATCAGGCTGAATGTGGCCCCTGAAAAAAAGGAGTTCGAGACCCCTGTTTTATTCCCTATTTTTGTTCATAAATATCTGTACTTTATCCTCCTTACATTCTCAGAATAGATTTTTCAAAGTAAACAGATGTTTACTTTGAGGGAAAATCAGTAGAGGAGATGATATTAAATATGTTATATTATGACTTTTTATGTCATGTTTGTGACTTTGTCTGAATTTTGCTATTTTATCTCATAATTTTGACTATTTTGAACAATTATGTATTTCTTATCTCATATTTATAACTTTTTCCTCATACGTTTGACTATTTATGTCACAATTTGGACTTTAAAAATCATAATTATGCTTTTTTTTAATCTGATATGTATTACTTAAATTTTAATCTCATAATGATGACTTTTTTTTTTATCTCAACTGTGACTCTTTTACATGTTTCCTAAATTTGTTGTCCATACCCATAAAACTGAGTAATGTAACCTGATCAAACAGATTATACACACACTAATTCACTTTTAAAGGCTTTATTTTTGGATACTTTTGAAACTTTTCAGATTTTTTCCTGGTTAAATAAGTATCATTTAATTCATAAAAAGGCAGTTTTATTTTTTACTTGTGCACTTTATTACAATTGACAAGTTTTCCTTTTTACATTTACTTCAGTAAAGGAGTTGAATCGGTACTTCTACTTTTACCAGAGTATTTTTTCACACAAGTAGTGAGTATTTCTACTTCAACACAGAACAGTGGTTCTTAACCTTAAATCAAGGAAAAGAAAAAGAAAAGTCAAAAGAAATGTCAAAGGTTAGTCCATGTCACTGAACTCTACAAACCAAGCCACAAATCTGGGTGTAATTATTGACTCAAAGCTAAAGTTTAACAACCATTTAAAAGCGATTACCCAGTCTGTCTATTAAACCACCTGAAGAACATCGCTAGAATCAAAGGTTTTCTGTCCAAACCAGACACAGAACAACTCATTCATTCATTCATTTTCAGTAAATTACATTATTATAATAGTGTCTTCACTGGTCTAAACAAAAAATCAATCAGGCACCTACAGCTGATCCAAAACACTACTACCAGAGTCCTGACCAGTACCAGGAAACTGGACCACATCACACCGGTCCTCAAATCCTTACATTGTCTTCCTGTGGGTCAAAGGTTAGAATTTTTAAATCTTACTCCTGGTCTATAAAGAACTAAACAGGTACATATTAGACCTGCTGGTTCCATATGAAGCATCCAGAGCCCTGAGGTCATAGGTCATCAGGATCAGGTTTACTGTGTGTTCCCAAAACCAGAACCGAACAAAGTGAAGCATCATTCAGTTAGTTCTGCTCCTCACCTGTGGAACAAATTACCTGAATACCTGAGGTCTGAGAAAAACTGTCAGTTCATTTAAATCAGGTCTGAAAACATTAGTATTTACTGGAGCTTTTACTTACATTTTCAATTGTTTTTTTTTTTTTTATTGTCTCTTATTTTAATTGTCTTTTAATGCATCTTAATCATTTAAATTTTCTTATATGTTTTATGTAAAGAACCTTGAAGTGTCCTGTACATGAAATGTGCCGCACAAATACATTTGCTTTGCCTAAACTTCCTGTACAGAAACAGATGTGTCAGCTGAGAGGGTATTCAACTTTACCAAGAAAGGAAAGGAAGTAAAGAAATGAACTGGATCAGAGGGTCCAGAACTGTGGTTCCTTATGGATCAACACACTAGTTTAATATAAGACATTGCTGCAGATTACATTTCCCAGCAGGATATAAATAGTTAAAAATTTGCATAACCTTAAACTTTAATATGAGCAACAAGCAGACACTATTGCAACAGCAATATGTGTCTAAGAACAGCATATTTAATAATTAAACACTGACAGACACTGTTTACTGCACAATTCAAGTCATATGGTGACATGTTTGCTGCATTGCATTGTGGGTATTGGGTAATTGTGTGGTGTCTTATGAGCAGGGGTTATTTCGAGCTGTTGAGTTTAATGTGTTACTGTTAAAATATTCATGTATATGTGTTTAATTATAATTATTTGCTGTTTTCTGTTTGTTTTTCGTGTTTTTAAGAGTAAAGACTGTAGACACAATCAGAAGTGTTGAAAGTACTCACATTCTGTACTTAAGTAGAAGTACAGCTACTTAAATACTCTGGTAAAAGTACTGATTCAACTCTTCTACTTAAACAAAAGTAAAAAAGTACAACTTCACAATTGTAATAAAGTACAAAAGTAAAACTGCTTTTTTTTGTCATTAACGCAATAATACTTCAGAAAATAAAATCTGAAAATATTCCGAAGTATCTAAAATAAAGTCTGTGTAGATAATATGTTTGATCAAGTCACAGTTACTCAGTTTTGTGGATATGGGCAGGAAATTTAGGAAAAACGGGGGGGAAAGAAGTCACAATTGAGATGAAAAAAAAGTCATGAAATTTTTTAAAACATATATGAGATTTTAAAGAAAATGCATAATTTTAAGAGAAAAAGCCAAAATTATGACATAAAAAGTCCAAATTGTGAGATAAAAAGTAAAAAAAACTACAATATATAAACTCACACTTTCTTTCTTCCACTCATTTCCTTTCTGAAGCAACAGCTTTTTCTTACTGTAACATCTGTTTAGTTTGTAAAAGTAACAAGCATATTCTGAGAATGTAAAGAGTATAAAGTACAGTTATTTATACAAAAATGTAGGGAGTAAAAGTAAAAAGTTGTCAGAAAAATAAATACTCCAGTATAGTACAGATACCAAAAAAAAAATCTACTTAAGTATACTGATGAAGTACTTTTACTTAGTTACTTTACACCTCTGGGCACAATAATGACTTTCCTGAAATTCCAACTGTCAGGTATATACTGTAGCTGACGCTATAATGCGCTGTATATAGGTTACCATGACAACATAAAGTATGATTTCCGTTCATAGATTCTGGTTAATAATTACTGTTTGAGGTGATGGCTGACATAGCATTGTAATTTGAAAACATTTATTTTGTGAACTTATTTGTTTCAAGAAAAACAATTATTTGCTTGCTGGCATGATCCGGAAGTCCTTGCGATGAACCGGAAAAAAACAATATATTAGTGGGAGAAGAAAAGAATGAGAGACACACGGGAACAAAGTACAATGTTAAAATCTACAGGAAACAAAAGACACAGTAAACTTTATGTTGTTATGATTTTGTACCTTGTGATTTGCTGAAATATCGTTTGTGTTTGATATTGTAAATATGAGTGTGATGCAGAGCATTTTGTTTATTTTAGTTTTCACGGTGATCCATGGTTATAAGACGGAATAAACATCTGTGGACATCAGTAAGAAGTGTGTATGTTCTGCTGCACAGGTTTTGGACATGAGTGACTCGTGAAGTTTCATAAAATGATTCTTTTCAGTCGCCAATAAGGTGATGCTAGCTAACTTCTACCCTACTATTGTCCATCTGAAACACCAACAGGTAAATCTTAGTGATTGTGTCATTTACATTTTGTTAAAATATAATGTGGGACCAACAGAGATGGGATTTTTTTGGGAGATCTGGACCTTTACGGCTAGTTCCTTTCAAAGATCCGTTTCAAAGTGACTCTTGGGCTCTTTTTTTTTTAAATAAAAAAAAGTGTTTTAGGCTTAAACTCCCAGCATTTTGCTTTGCCTTGATTAAAATGGATCCAGACACGACTCCTTTTCCTTTGGCCCTGAGTCATTTTAAATTCTAAATGTTTCTTTCAATCTCTGAACAAACAAAAGTGTTGGAAACTTAACGTTGTGTGATTTAACTAACTGACTTTTTGATCAGACGCAGAACCCTCTCCCACTGTCGGACCCTTGCTGCTCTGTGATTGGTCAATCAACATTTTAATAATACTCAACATTTTGTAATACTCGCGTACTTTTAAACGTGAGTATGTTGATTGACCAATCACAGCGCAGGGTTCTGCATGATTCTCTCTCACTCTGTAGGGGGGCGAAGGTGGCGCTTTTGTGTGTGTGTGTGTGTGTGTGTGTTTGTGTGTGTGACACCATAGGGGAAAAAAAAAAGAATGACAAAAGGAACAGCTCCCACTCAGTCACGATTCAGCTCCTCTCGTTCATTTTAAGGAGCCGTTCAAAAGAATCGGCTCGTTCGTGAACATCACAACACTATTAGGTATTGCTGGGTGTTATGATTCTTTGTTGGGAGTGAGTTGTCCTTTGGTTCAGCTGAATTGTATGTTCTGCTGCACAGGTTTTGGACATGAATGACTCGTGGAGTTTCATAAAATTATTACAGACCAGTGCGTAAAGTTGTCCCAAACTATCACTCCGATTTTTGCTCCATAATGGGGTAAAATACAGCTGGCTCTTGAATTTCCATGTTTAGTTCGATTAGATATTCTCTAGATTGCCGCTCATCAGGCCCTAGCAAGTGCTAATCCAATCACTGAATATGTACATGTCAAGTTTAGCGTAAAGACCTGCTAGCTTGCCTTGGGATGTAAAATTCCGATCTGATTGGCTATTGTAACCTGACTGTTCCCGGTCGCTTACAGTGCAGGGGGGCTGCTATGTCTGTTCTGAAGGTTTCAAGCAAATGTAATTTACCCGACAACACAAGCTAGCTGAAATATAATTGGTTAAAAACTCTACCATAAAAAACACCATTGGAAGACACTCGACTAGATATATATAGTGCTTTTCAAGGCACCCAAAGCGCTTCACATTAGTGTTCCATTATTCATTCACTCTGACATGCTCCCTCTGGTGGTGGTAAACTACATATGTAGTCACAGTTGCCCTGGGGCAGACTGACAGGCCCCTCTGACCACCACCGAACATTCATACTCATTCATACACCAGTGTGAGTGACACTGGAGGCAAGGATGGTGAAGTGTCTTGCCCAAGGACACAATGGACTGACTAGGACAGACCGGGAATCCAACTGCCAACCCTTTGGTTAATGAATGACCCGCTCTACCAATTGAGCCATGGCTGCCACTAAGTGGAAATAATATGACATGAAGAATACAGAGAATAGACAGTCATTTAGTTTACATATTTATGAAAATAAAATAAGATAAATGTACTTTTCTGAGGATGTTTAGAAGTAGTGATAGTAGTAATAGAGGAGTATTTTCATGTGGTATTTTAGTTGAGTGTTTGTACTGCATGGAAAACTTTTGATTGTGTCTGCAGAATAATCTCTGACTACCTTTTTTTTTTTTTTTAGTCTGCAGGAAACATCTGCTGCACTGATAAATTATCAAGCTCAAGATTAATAAATCACCAGGTTCTGTCTGTGCGTTTGAAGCCAGCCATTCTTCCATGACTGGTGACATGGTGCAGTTTTTATGTCATTGCAAATTTGAAACCAATTCCCGGAACTTAACACTACCAGTCAAAAAAAAAAAAAAAAAAAAAAAGCCCGGTGGAGGATAAATGAAAAATTAGTAATGCAAGAGTGAGAACATAACTGAATAAATAATTACGCAGTCGACATATGCTGCGTGTCATCTACCATTTGCGCTCTGTAGATTTCGTTTTTTTCTCTGTTTGGTAATGCGGAATGAATCCTGAATAAGCCTCGTGCCTATCTTCATTCTTACCTTCGTCCTTTACGTTAATTAACAAAGCAAATGGGAATTGGGTCGACAAACACAAGCAGGGATCTTAGTCAAATGGCAAATACGGGCGACTTGAGCACAGGCACAATTTGAACTTCACAAAGTGTTAGATGTAAGAGTGAACTGAATCAATCTCCATTAAAAATGGCTTTTTAGGCCTCCTTAGGGAACATCTTTAGATCCTGGAAAAAGAGTGAGAACATGCTAAATCCTAATGCATATCTGTGTGTTTAAAGTTCAAACAAAGCATCCGAGTCCCCGTTGACCTACCGCTGGATTTCTGCTTCATTCTGATAAATCACACAGCTTCACAATGAGATGCTCACCTTGGTATTGTAGAGTAAAAGGTATATGCTGATGTGCAGAGTTCTGTTAGTGCACTTATTGAAAAGCTCAGGTCAAGGCTAGGCATTTTTACTGAGCAGCAAAATGCTTTAGAGCTGAATATGAGAACAGCCAAGGCCTCAGTACTAAATATATGTTATATAAATGCTGGTTCAACACTGCAGAGTCCCATATTGTGTCAAATAGGTCTGACCTATCTTCCAAACATGCAAGCATTATCAAAAAAATATACAAAAAAAAAAGCTTGCAACCAAATCTTTATGGGTCCATAAACAGATTTTACCTCGATAAAAATCAGATTAATGACAAAATTAATGATTAATCGTGAACTGTGAAAAGGAATACATTGGGGTTTGTTTTCATGAGAGATTTTATTCCTGTTTAATTCAGAATAAAAGTTAATTTCACTTTAGGATGGTCATGTAAACACCTAATTCCAGTTGAAAATTACTATTTAGAATAAAGTCAGAAGTTTATTCCACTTTTAATTCCAAATTAAACAATTATCTGGAATTGGAAACAGTTTATAATCATAATCACATCTCATTGCTGCTTTTCAACATGCATTTTCTGTAAATAACATTGTTTATTACTTTACTTTGCACTACTTTGGACACTAATGACATTGCACCTTTTACACCTCACTGTGTGTCTGCTTTACTTATATATGTTGAATGCTGCTGTTGTCATGAAGCAATTTCCCTATTGTGGGATCAATAAAGTATTGCGTTGTGTTGCGTTGCATTGCATTGTATTGTATTGTATTGTATTGTATTGTATTGTATTGTATTGTATTGTATTGTATTGTATTGTATTGTATTGCATTCTATTCTATTCTATTCTATTCTATTCTATTCCTCTATTGATTTGATTTGCCTCTTTATATCGAACAGGCTTCACACAAGTGATGAATCTCGTCTAATGAACAGACAGTGTTTTGAAGTAGATCTAAGACAAATATTCCTTTAGACTAAAACCTATTCCCTTGTTAATTCTAAGTTAATTCTAACCTTTGACCTTCACATATTTTCCAATGCAGGGGTTGTTGTGTGTGCTGTCTTTGTTTCTCTAACATCCTTCTCTTCTTCATATGATCAAAATTAATTAGTATATTGATTCAGTCGAGCTGCTGCTTCATAATTATTTTTTAAAAATTATGTAAAAATCCTATGTACTGTCTGGTTGTCCATGTTGCTGCTGTAGTTGAAACAAAAATAAACAGGAATTGGATGCAATTGTTCCATCCAATCAGAACCCTCTGTGCGCCCAGTTCTAACTAAAACAGAATAAATGTGTTTCCCTTTGAAACCTTTATTTAACATTAATATTTCTATGAAGGAAATTGCTTTAATTCTGAATAATTTTAATCAGAATAAATCATCCTGAATTTAAAAAATGCATGAAAACATAGCCACTGAGGTCTAGAATTAAAGAATGGACACTAAGTAGATAGTATTTGCAATGTTTTGATTATTAAAAAAAATCTAAAACTAAACCCCTTAGTAGAAAATGGGTTTATTATTCGTTTACTGGTAACTGGCCATAAAAGAGCATTTCAGATTCACTTGTAGTACAGTAGACGTTAAGAGTTTTCATCCATTTAAGGCATTAAAGCTTCATTTGGATCTCCACTAGACACTACCAAGACTATTGATTACTGTCAGTGTTTGAACGAATGAATAAATGCAGTTTTGTTTCACTGTTTTATTTGTTTTATTTGTAGCTTTTCCTATTGGCATAAGGGAGAAGACTGTAAACTAATGTTACTCTGACTAACTGTGTTGACAGCAATGTATTCATGATTCAGGCACCACTTCAGACAGAGCAGAGGGATTAATTAACCCTATGTAAGCCAAGTGACTATTTCTGATAATTTCCTCAAATATTAAATATGGGCTCAATTCCATGTTTCAGTGAGGTCCAGAAACATGCTATTTGTTTTGTTTTTCTAACATTACACATTGATTCAGAGTAATTTCATAGATATTTTGGAGATTTAAATAGTGAATATGAATGATTTTCATCAAAAATGTATTGCATGCATTTAGTTTTTAGCAAGTGCGGCTTAGATGCATTAATGCAAGAGGATGATGATGATGATGATGATGATGATGATGATGATGATGATGATGATGATGATGATGATGATGATGATGATGATGATGTCTAATAACTCTGCACTACAATGTTTTAGAAAGTATCTGCTTCAAACATAAAATGTGCTAAATCTTACTTACTTTAATAAGATGAATTACAAAACAACTGACTTTAGTGTTGGTTAGTTCATGTTTTTAATAAATATGATGGTGTGTTATTCCACATATATGGTGGTTTATGTACATGTATACAATGGATTTGTAAATATTCCACTAGAAAGAACCTGTGAAGTGAATGGATCATAATGTGCAGACAGTGTTTTGAAGTAGATCTGAGAACAATATTCCTTTGGACTAAAACATACAATATTCGCTTGTTCATTCTAAGTTAATTCTAACCTTTGACGTTCACACTTGACTGAACATAATGTGCTGAATTTCCAGACAACAAAACTACAAAGCTGTTCCTGAGACAGAAACATGTAAAAAAACAAACAAACAAGAAAAACAAAAAAAAGGGAAATTAAAAGATCAACAAAAGCACAATAAAAAAATAGATAATGTGTAGAATAGATAAATAGGTAGAAAATGCAATTATTTTATCCTAGAATGTATTTTAGCAACAATATTTCACATGTACTTTTACCATCGTACATATACATTTACAATACATCACAAACAATGTAGACAAACCAACAAGCAAACCTTCTACCACTCCACACAAAACAATAAAAAAAAACCATTTCAAGCCCCCTAATTGGAAACGTCAACCTCTCCTGAGGGCCCCCTGGTGGTCACAGGGGGAGTCTAAGCTGTTGCAGGGTTCACTTACCGTATGTATCAGCCTGTTAGTGACACAAAGAGAGCTACTTTTAGACTTCCTTGTGAATATTTATACCTTATTTTCAGAGCAAACTGCCACGCCTGCACATTTTGTGTCGCTCATAAATGAAAGCAAAATGGCTTGTGACAACCTCCTGTGCTGCCAACCACCCCCTGCCTCAATCCCACCAGTAACAAGCTCTCATTTCATACTAGAGTCCACCGTATTACACCGAGGCCACTGGGGTCAGCGGCGCCTGTCTTGCTCTATTGCCCGTTGTTGATAAGCGGCTTCAAATATCTGTAGCAGGGAGAAATGTTACCCTTGCTTTTTTTTTTTTTTTTTTTTTTCCCTGCTTCTGCCGGAATTGATCTGGCGGCACAAGTTGGCAGGATGATCAAGTGGCTCGTTAAGCAGAAGAGGAATTAGGTCTGAATGTGTCAGATAGGAGAAAGTCGCGGCTGCCCCCGGGGCATCTGTGTGGTTTCCCAATGTATGACACCTGTGCTCTCTGAAGGAGCTGCGCTTGTTCTCGCTACCAACCGGGACATCTTTTCTCAAAGGCAACCGAGACTAGAAGGGAAGTAAATTGGGCTCTGTACCTAAAGACGTATATATGCTGGGAAAAAGGTCAGATTTTGCATTTGAAAATATGCAAAATCCTGCAAAAAGTAGAGATTCACTCTAAAGAGGCACCTTAATATCTTCATGTAGCCACTGTACAATAATGAATCTCTATATCTACAGCAAAGGGTTAACAGAGAAAGAAAAAAAAAAAAGGGGGGAAAAGTGGGGGGATTAATACAAGATTAATACCAAGCTACACTACAGGTCACAGGTCTCCAGCTTCCTCTGTAGGCTCGATTTAGAAGAGAGAGCTTTGCTGCAGGTACTCCCATTCAACAAAGGCAACATCCATTATTTCTCTACCTGCTGTTATTGGTAACATTAACTCTGTGGCCCGTTCTCATCTGCTATTTTCACACGTAGACACTAAAACAGATTCTGCTCTGCAATAAAAACATCAAGACATTCGCATCTTTAGGTGAAACAATTGCCAGACCAATACCAACACCGGTTTACCTGAGGTGAAAACAAAAAGACATTAACTTCAATGGAAGGGGGAAAAAAAAAAAGGTACCTTGCCAAGCAGTCGTTACTGAATATATCAAGAGTAATTATTTGCTTCACTTTTCGAGCTTGAGGGCCAAAGCTTCACTGTAAATATACTCACGACATAATTGCCAGTCTTGAAAAAAAGGTTTGTTTTTTTGTTTTTTTCTCTCTGAACTCTCCAGCATTTGGCAAATAAACACATTGGTTTCTCTTTGAAGCGAGCCCTACTTGGCAGTAGTGGTGACACACATACACTGAATAAAAGAGGAGGTGGCCAAAGCAAACAGTGGGAATAACAATCCCTGAGTGTTCCTCTAGCTATCTGCCCTCAGATATGGACACACAAACAGGGATGGCCAGTGGAGTCTGGTGCACAGCCTTCATCACACTGACAATATGTCTGAATTCAACCCAAAAAAAAAATCCCCCCACACGCACACATACAAAAGATAGAGAGGCTGAAACCTGCAATAGATGGGACAAATCCATTCTACTAAGTGCAAAAGCAGCTTATAGCAAAAGAAAATTGGTGAATGTGTCGAAGAAAGGAAGGGGTTAGCACTGTGAGCTTCCACTGGAAATTAAAGACAATATTCCATCTGAACAAATTCAACACAGTGACGTGACAAAACGACGATTACACTGGAAATGATCTAAATAAACTACACTTAACAATAATTTTTTTAGAAAGTATTTGCTTCAGACATTAAATGTGCTAAATTGTACATACTTTAATAAGAGGATTCACAAAACAAATAACAAATAGCTGATTAGATCATGTTTTTAATGTATATGATGGTGTGTTATTCCACATATATGGTGGTTTATGTACATGTATACAATGGATTAGTAAATATTCCACTAGAAAGAACCTGTAAAGTGAATGGATCATCATGTACAGACAGTTTTTAAGTAGATCCTTTGGACTAAATTCAATTCTCTTGTTAATTGTAAGAATTTCACATTTTGACCCCAGACTTATCTTGGAAACTTGAGGTAACCAGTATTTAAGACTTGAGTTTTCTTTATCAGTAACACACATGTGGTAAAATTTCATTAGTTTTATTCCAGAAGCATTTTACTTGTAAACCAGTGTTTTTTTCCTAATTTCTAGTCAAAATTAAAATAAGAAATAATCACCTAAAGAGCATTGTTTTAGTGAGATACATGTATTAAGAAGTTATTTTTTGGACAATAGATCTGGAAAATCTTATTTCGAGAAAATCTTACCAAGATAATTTTCACTGGTTCTATTGGCATAAAAAAGGAAAAATAAATAAATAATATAGAAGCAGCTCAGCATAAGATTTAAAACAAGGTGTGGCAGGTTTTAAGTCCTATAAAAGACAGAAGTCATGTCTATATTTTCAATTAAAACATGTCAAGAACCACATCAAGTAGCTAGCATTATTTTCAGTATATCTTCACGTGCAAGTGCAACGGATTCAATGTGAATTGGGTTGTGCTAAAGCTAACCTGTAGCAACCTAATGTTTACCCTGCAGAATGTTTACTAGTGACTGACACTAAATCAGGAAAACACTCATTATGAACAGATATTATTGGTTTACAGGACAATGTATTTAATCCATACCATAGTGTAAAAGTTGGGCTAGCACGATCAATTAACCGTTAGCATCAGTTAGCGCAATTCTGCTATCTGCTTTTTCTCATGTGCTTAACCTTAATTGCGTAAATATATCTTAGAATGAAGTTACAGTTGCCTTTTACCTCCAGTTTTCTGTCCTCATCTATAAGGAGGACAGAAAGAAAATATATGGTCAATGTCAAACGATGTCCACACGCCTCCTCTAGTGTTTAAAACCTTCTGTGTTTACCCACCCAAGTGTTCAAGATGGCCGCCATGTACAGTAATAAAGGTGAATGAAACAAGTGAAAATGATCCTAGTAGGTGATGGTTTTATTCTATTGACTGATTATTACATTATATAAAGTTCAGAAAACTGGAGAAGGTATTTTCCTTTACCTCAATTTCTGTGTATTTTTCCATCTCACAGTTATTTAACATTTTTCTGACAGTGTGTTTTTGTTTCTTTTTACACAAAGATATGTTTCAAAGCTTGACGTTCTCTCACAAACCCTTTTTGCCTTATCTTTGGTGTGTGTCTACATAAAAATGGGGTGCTGCCTGTAAATCTGACAAAGAGAGACAAAGGTAGAGCACACTGCCAAAAAAAAAACCTCTCAATCTGTTCTCACATCATTTTTGAGGTTAACAGAAAATTAAATAGTAAGACTTCTTAAAATAAGATTTTCCAGATTTATCATCTATTGATAAACTGATTTGCTTTCCGATCCGATACCGAGTATAATTCAGGCTGATATCAGCGATACAGATATTTTATGCGACTACATCTAATATGTCTTTGAAATTAAAAAAAGAGTTATTTATTTATTTATTTTAAACTGAAGCATATTGAGGTAGAACATAGGAATAGACAATAGAAAAAAATCAATCAATCGCATACAAAATATGTGAAAATAATGTTTGGAAGTTTGAAAAAAAAAAGAAAATAAGTACAATTATAAAAAAAAAAACCCATAAAAATAAATTCTTGCTTAATTATTAAGAACTACTATAAAGATGAAAACTTGCATTTTCATTTTTGTTACATAAACATGTTAACTTGAAAATACTGAACATTTCAATAACACATCATCCAACACTAACACTGTTGTTCCTCATTCACAGGTTTTTGTTCAGGAATAAGATCATATTTACTGTTTTCTCTTTAGTCTGTTTTTTTTTTTTATTATTCCAAACCTCCTGCCTTTGAAAACACTCACTTCTGACACACACTTACCCAGGCGGAAGAAAAAGTAGTCCCACCAACTACCTGCCATTTAGACTACATTTAAATAGTTTAGTATTGATATTTTCAATTGAGGATTTTAGAGCAGAAAATATCCGGTGTCAAATTATCAATATTTTGTAAATATAAGTTCTCATATCTCATTGAAAAGTAACTCTTTAGGTAATTATGTCTTATTTTATATATGATGAGATATTTGGACTAGAAATGTGAGAAATACACTGTGTAAGATTTAGATTTTTGCAGTGTACTCCTGCAACAAAAAAGTTTTATATATAGTTATATATTTACCTCCAGTATATTTATACATTTTTCTTTTCTGTTGTATATTTATTCATTTTTGCTCCATTTCTACTTGAATGGAAGGACTGGAACACCAAATAATTTTCCATTAGGGATTAATAATTAATTGTATTTTATTTTTTAATCAATGGGAAGCACTTTGTTCTACAGTGTTTGTATGAAAGGTGCTATATAAATAAAGATTATTATTAATAAAATATTCAGATTCAGATTCTGAAATCCCAGGTATTGTATGGTGTTGGAAATATCCCATCCTTATGCAGGTTTTGGTAAATATAACTGGTGTTGTCACGTTTGCGACTGAAAATAATCATTTCATGGAACTCCACAAGTCATTCATGTGGAAGACCCATGTAGTTGAAAGAATGAATGAATCATTTAACTGAACTGAACGACAAGAACTGGTTCCCAACAAAGAATCGTACTGCCCACCACTATGGTCATCAAATTTTAACCTTGATGCACATGCAGGAGGGAGCATGTAGATTTGGCAAAAGGAAACCAAATTCAACAACTTCAGCCACATGAGAGTGATTTGACTGGTCTATTTACGAAAGCCCCAGCTAACCAAAAATCCAAGTAACGAAAAACCTCTACCTCAAATTTTCATGTCTGAATACGAAAGAAAATTCTATTTACGAAAGGAAACAAACCTCTGAGATATAAATACAGTACATTCCTATACGTAACTATATAATTTACGTAAATACGTCACATATGTACTGTACGTAGCATCCCATTGGCTGTGAGGGAGTTACCCATCATGCTTTTCGTTACCCTTTGACCCTCATTCATCACAGAGCAGCTTATGTGTCTCCCGGTAACATAGACACTAACGGTCAACGCGTTTGGTATCAAAAGTTCAGTCGAACTGTGCGAGAAGAGTATATGACTGACAGACTATCATCAGTTTAAGAAAAATTGTTAAAAATTTGGACTATGCAAGCTCGGAGACACGGAGACGCTACAGAGCAGCGGCGTCTCCCTCCCACAGAGGCCGATATCAGAGACGGTGTGGGAGGAGGCAGAAGTGCAGCTGTCACGGTGGATTTGCAGCTAAGCTAAGAGCTAACCTCATTCTCACCTAGACGTGGATCAACTCTTCTGTCCCGGATACCGACATTACCCTGGACGAACTAACAATATTCTCACATGCTCTTACAGGTAAAACCCGGTGTGGTAGTGTTTGTATCTACACTAACAACAGCTGGTGTTAGCCTGGATGGGCTAAAATCAAAATCTACATTTTCTTTTAACACATATTTCATACAAAATCGGTAATTTTTTATAATTTTTAAAGGATTTAAGGGGTATTATTGGGGGCCTTGGAACTAATTAGCCCTTTTACATGTAAAATGCAACTATATTTATGAAAAATTCATGGTACAAAAACACTTCTGGAGCAAATTAATTTCATAAATAGAGATACCATTGTACTGTACTTGATTGGGGACACTATAAAACAGGAGGAAGGAGAGTGGATCAGACGCCCCTGGACATGAAGTTCTGCTAATTGTTTTGTTATGTGTTTTACATTTAATTTAATATATTTTGAATTGGAACCTTCCAATGGTCCTGTTTTTTTGGTTTTCTTTCATTGTTTCGATTAGGTTATGGGTTAGGCCACTGTGTGGTTTGGTCTGAGGCTACGTTTATACAGAGACGATCTGGAAAAAAAGACACAAAACTGCCGCCTTGTCTGAACCTTTTCATCCGCATTTACACAAGCGTCATCATGAAGACATCTCTGTACATACTGGGACGCAAGACTCTTTTCTGTCCACATCTATTTAACTTGTCTTCTTTCCTTCTCCCCTCGTTAGGTTATTTTCTCTCACAACCTGGTTCCCTCCTGGTGGGCCACAGCCATACCAGTCGTCAAGAAACTTGCTTGTCCACGCTCGATTCACTAGGAAAAGACTTTTGTCTCTTGTTTAGTTTGGCTTTTGTTTAGTTTGTTTCTTAGTCTTGCTTTTCCTCAATAAGTGTGTTGAATTGGACTGGATATGCATGCCCGACGGTGCTCTGATAGAATGTTGTCTTGTCAACACGCATGCGAAACAATAATATTTTTGCATTTTCAACCATAACATGGAAATGTAACAGCAGATAGTTTTCATGGTTTCCAATCTGGAATGTGCCTTCAGATTTTTGCATTTTCAACCCGTAAAAACTCAATTCTCGTGTAAACAAAAGGCATTTCCCATCAAATACTTTGTCGTTTTTAGGTGTAATCGTCCTCGTGTAAACATCCCCTCAGTCTCTGCCCTCCCTTTTGTTATTTTGACCTGGACCTCCAACTCTCTTCTTTGTTAACATTGTTTTGTCAATATGTTTAATTTAAAATCCTTGTTCATTATAATCTGTCCTTTTGGTGTCTTAGTATTTTATGGTTTGACCGAGACTGATTACTTTTTCCATTGTGACATGACTTGTTTATACACACACTTGGCAGATTTGATGGACAGCTGACTGTATAGAGACCATCATAAAAAAACTTGTCACATCACAATAGAAAAATCTACAGAAATCTTACTGAGGATTAAGATTAAATCCAGAAACTGAACACCGTTTTGACATCCCTCTCTAGATTTTCATCCTCCTCCTTGTCCTTTGTGGTGACAGTGACAGAATAACAGCTGCAGGGCATGTTTACCTGTTGATCCCATCGACTATCTCTGACAGTAGATGTAGACATCCACAACACCATGCTGGCATTTAATTCTGCTAAATCTGCTATGAACTCAAGTAGCCTTGTTTTTCAGCCACTACAGCTTTAAAGTTTGACAACACCTACTGAAATGTCAGGTTCTATGAACACACTGTTATAGCGATAGCTTTCAGTAACCCCAAACATATGTAGCTGCAAAAAACAAACACATGCAAATTATATATTTTTGTTGTTGTTGTTGTTTATAGGTAAAACATAGAATAAAACCAAATTCTTGAGAATTTCACCACGTTATGTCCTAGATGTTTTTAGCAGGACGGAACTGAGCAGGTGCATAAGAGAGCATGTGAGTTTGGAAAAGGAACAATTTTTGCCAGATTTCAGTAATTTAGGAATGATTTTTAATGCAATGCAAATGCATTGGGCGTCCAAAAAGTTTTTATCACCACTGTATATATATATATATATATATATATATATATATATATATATTTTTTTTTTTTTTTTTTTTTTTTTTTTTTTTTTTAATAGGTGACTAGTGACTTGAAATAGACATGATAACATTTGGGAAAGTTCAGTGAAAGTGAAAAAAGATGTTGTTATTATTATTATTATTATTCTTATTCGTATTCGTATTATTCTTATTCTTATTCTTATTCTTATTCTTATTCTTATTATTTCTAACTTCACAAATATTAAATTGTTATCCATCATTGTGACATACAGTTAAGGCATATGTATTTTTTTCCCCACATTTTGGGTCAAATTTTTTAGTAAATTGGTGCTACCATTTACCTAATATTGCAGTACTCCATTATAAAGTCAAGGAAAAGCATCCATTTCTAATCAACTCATTCTGACATCATGACAGCATCAGTTGAAGTGATGCCAAAAGATAAATAAGCTACAATGCACCATTTGTTATATTATACAGTCCATTATTTTATCATTTATATAGATTTGTGAGAGATCTATAAAAGTAAATGCAATGATTTTATTGTTACCATTAGCTTTATTATAATCATTTAATCAGAGTTATTTATATTTATACAGAGGGATGATCTTACTGAATAAAAAAAAAAAATTATGCTCCGAGGCTTTGTTTCAGTTTGATTTTAGCCTTTGATCGACCATTTGTAATTTTATTTTGCTTTCGTAAAACGATAATGTGGGTATTTTGATCAATTTGAATGGAAGCGTTTCAGTGCTCATTCACTCTGCTCCCCATGTCACTACATTTACTTGCTGAATGGACCCTATTCTCTGTCCGCTGGTGTATTATTCTCTGGAACTCCCCATAATTAAAACTGTGAGAATGGTTGATAATGGTGCGGTGAATTAACAACTTTTAATAACACGCTGGAACTTGATATTCCATTTCCACATGGCCTTCAGAATATTTTTTTTTCTTAAAAAAAAAAAAAAAAAAAAAAAAAGGTTATTTCCGAGTTCATAAGCCTAAAATTAGCATACTCTGCAGCATTCAGTGCTTGGTTGAATGGGATCTACACGATGTCTGTGTAGTCTAACTGTAATCGTGTGCTCGTGTTGGCCTTTATAATGTTAAAAGTGAGATAGTGCAACATAATTTACACAATGGGCTTGGAATAATGACAACCGTAGCGCACAATCGGAAGAGTCTAAAACAAATTAAATCATTCATTCAACCACATTGTGCCGTAAAAGAGCACAGTATGTCAGTTTTCTCAACAAATATAAAAGTCCCATCATGGGTTGGCCATTTAATCTTTAGATGGGGAAATTACCAATGCCAAATGGGCTGTATGTGAGTAATGAGCTGAGAGCTACTCATGCTGTATAATGGTCGGAGCCATGAGCATATCAGCGTCCTGATTGCGGAGATTATGCATTTGACAAAGACTAATGATGTAGGTCAAGGGCAATGCAATTAAAAGGCCATAATGATAAGCTACATGTACCTGTGTCAAATATGAACAAGAATGCCTGGTGTATAAACACATCTACACTGAAAAAGCTGTAGAAACACAGAGCGAGACTGGCGCCATCATTCACCGCAGAAATGTTATACCACGACTTGTTATTTAAAGGTACGAGCTCATTACCGTTGACTTAAATTTCCTCTGAAACCAATAAACTCAACCCATTATGCATTAAATGAGGGGGAGAGGGAGAAAGGAGTGAGGGAGGAGTGTTTAGCCTGGCCAGAATCAGGGACACATGTGGCGAAATATCAAGGATGCATTTCAATACCCTCCAACGTACACATCATCAGTAGTCATTACAAGGTGAATTTCCTGGGGGAGGTCACACATGTTGCAGAGATAACAAGCTCTTGTTGTCGTCCCCAGCAGTAATAATGCATAAACCACAGCACATCTACCTCTGGGTACTGATACTCGACACTGGCTTTTTTATTTCCAGCTTTAGAGGAGGAAAAAAGAAAGACACTGCAATCCTTGTTTGACAACACAACCAGCTTTGACTGTCAAAAGCTCAATGGCATCTTGTACGTAACATCTATCTTTTATTACTTGCAGTCACAGGAAAGAGGAAAATATTCCCTGATAATTCTTTGTGTGTGTGTGTGTGTGTGTGTGTGTGAAAAGTCCCTGACTAACGTATGTGTTGCTTTAATGTGGTATTTTAAGGTGGAAAAGCTTCAGTGAAAAGAAATCTTTATGTCTGCCAACTATTCAGTGTGATTTCCTTTTTTTTTTTTTTTTACACACATTTCTGTCAAAATACACAAAAATACACAAAAAAATGCAAGGAAAAAATATGCTAACATGCTAAAATCCACTAAAATTTACACAAATATAACTAAAAAACTAAAATACAGAAAAAAAAAAAGTGTTAAAAAAAAAATCCAAAACATACGGTGTGAAGTAAATATACCACTATGTGTGTATTTTCAATTCCTGAAGTAGAAATTTTCCACTAAGTGAACAAAGGAATGTTAAAAATTCCTTTGTCTCAGCTTAATATTTTCCCGCCTAGGAATGGGTCACGCCTTAGAAGCAATTTGACCAATGAGGTGTTCTCATGAAACTGTGTAATATCACGCTCCCTCAACCTACCAATCCCATTTAACCACATGCCCTTTCTTCCTGTTCAGTGAGTGATGTCACTGGGCAGGACTTGTGGTTTAAACAAAACTCCTTGTCCAGAGGAAGAACCCGGAAGTGAGCGCCATTTGAATTCAGAACTACAAACCACGTTGCTGTTCTCCTTTCTTTTTGGTCCTCATTCCTCTCAGCTGAGATGAAATGACATCAAAGGTTTTCTCTGTGTGTATTTGTTTAATCGAATAAACTTTTAAAGTTAATATATGGAAAACTAGGAAAGCACTCTGAGAGCGCAAAAATCCCCCCTCCCAATGAGAGAGGTCCGCCAAAGAGGTTATGTTTTTGTCAGAGTGTGTCTGTCTGTCAGTTACCAAGATGACTCAAAATGTTATGGATGGATCTTGATGAAAATTTCATGACGTATTGGGAGTGTCATAGGGAACAAATGATTAGATTTTGGTGGTGATCCGGAAGAGATCCTGAATTCTGGATCACTTTGAAATGTATTCTCCTTTTACCACAATGTAAAAGTTCAAAGTGATCCAGAATCCACGATCTCTTCCGGATCATCACCAAAATCTTATTATTTGTTCCTTGTGACACCCCTAACAAGTCATGCAATTTTCATCAAGATTCATCCATAACTTTTTGAGTTATCTTGGTAAATGACAGACAGACAAACAAACAGACAAATAAACTCCGGCAAAAACATAACCTATTAATATACATACAATTAACAAAACAACTGTTCCATTTAATTGCGTAATAATTGAATTAAATTACATATTACTACTACTAATACTAACACTGGGTCTGGTCTGGGAGCTGCAAGGCCTCGGACTGGAAGTCTCTGCAGAGAGTGGTGAGGACTGCGGAGAAGATTATTGGGACCCCACTCCCCCCCCATCCAGGACATTGCACACAGACACTGCCTAGCCAGGGCACACCAGATCCAGTCTGACCCCACCAACCCCCACCATGGACTGTTCTCTCTGTTGGCATCAAGCAGAAGGTTCCGCAGCATCCACTGCAGAACAACCAGATTTAAAAATTGTTTCTTTTCTCTGGCCATCACACTGCTAAATGCCAGATAAATCTGGTCTTAATTTACAAACTGCACTTTTGCACTTTTTTACTACATACCCATGTGCAATATTATTTCCTCACATCAAGACGCATTTTCAAGTTTTTATATGTTTTTATACATGTTTTCTTTTTTATATATGTTTTATAGTTTTTAATAATACACCACATGTGTGTGGTGTATTCTGGTTGCCAAGCAAAGACATTTCATTGTCAGATTCACTGTTTTCTGAGTTTCTGTACAATGACAATAAAGGAAATCTATCTATATAATTTTTATTTCTCTGTTCTCACTCCTGACATTTACAATATGTTATAACATGTACCTTTTCTATTCATGCCCCTTTTTGTGTAACCTTGTCCCAATTTATTTTTCTCTCTGCCTTACTAGCTGAGAGAAAGATGTTACATCCATCTTTTATTACTTGCAGTCACAGGAAAGAGGAAACACTAAACATGTTTGTTTCCAGCTTGGACAAACACGTTTAGTGTATATATATATATATATATATATATATATATATATATATATATATATATATATATACACACTCTTTTCTCACTGCCGACATTTTCAATACACTAAATTCATGCCCCTTTTCCTTTAACCTTGGCCTAATTTATTTCTTTCTCTCTGCTTTACTAGCTTCTGGCATTTTCAATAGGGTGAATGGGGTCATGATGGCGCTCAATTAAAAATATGGAGTCCTAAGTAATATCTCTACAATCGATCCACAAACAAAGTCAGCCCAAGGTGATGTCAGACACTCTGTAGTTGTGTATCATAATCAGGCCTGTCTTTCACATTCCAAGTCACTGAGCTGCTATAATCCTTGTCAATAAAAAGGGTGTTCACAGATGACAACTGTTAAACCAACTGATATTTTACTTCATATCATTCTCTGTTACGCACAAACATCTTTAAAGTTTCTGTTTTCCATTTTTACACTCTTTTTTTTTACCCTAATGCACACGATGAATTTGTGAAATATAATAATTATACTGAAAATATTGCCAATGTGTTAAATCTGTTTAGTTCAGTTTCCACATTCAGGTCTGTCGAAGCCAATAATGTAATAACTATGGCTGTCAAAAGGTGAACAAGATTAAGCTGGTATTGATTACATTTGATTAATTGTGATAACTTTTAATCTATACTGATAGTGTTTCATTCTTAATGCACAAACAGGGAATATATCTTCACTTAAGGTGTTTGTTTAAACTGAGTGACACCTTAGCCTACAGTAAGTGTTCGTAGAATCCCAGATTAACGTATGTGTCACTTTAATGTGGTGTTTTAAACTGGAAAAACTTCAGTGAACTGCCAACTATTCAGTCTGGGTTAGTTTTTTTTACACAAAAATACACTAAGAAACACAAAAAAATGCAAATAGAAAAATATACAAAACATCAATCCAATAAAAAAATCTAATAAAATTCACAAAAAACATAATACAAAAGATAATATAGAACAAAAAAAGAGAAAAATATGTTAAAAGGGTCCAAAACACATGCAAAAATATGAATATATGTGCAATTAACATGTTTATTCAACAAAGCAATTCTTAACAAAACAACTACTCCATTTAATTGCATTACAAGTTTTAATCAGATTAATCATGATAATGGATTAATTATCATTTTTACAGCCTGAGTAATAACAGCGGATAACATGACAAATTGACCCTATTTAAAACGTCATTCGCCAAATCGGTAATTACTGGCCAATAACATAATTAACAGCCTGAGCCAATATGGTAATAACTTCTGGCCAATAACTTAAAAATTTATTATATTATTGGCTCAATATCTATTTTGCGTTTTCTTCAATAAAAATCTGGTATTTTTCTATGTTTAATTCACTGATCATGACGATATTCTTAAAACAGTTGATGGTTATTTTAATCATATGCCCTATTCGCACGAGAAAAGTATTACCTATGGACCACCGCTAATTCAGAATAATTACAGAGAATGTCTGAGTTCTTAGTCCTATGTGAATGCGCCATGTCCAAGATTTGCTCAGTCATAATTCCGCTGCAAATTACCTACTATGTTTTGGTGAAAGACAGACGTCCAGTGATAATTCAAGTTCCGTGCGAATGTGCATGTCTGTTTGTGTTTCAATTGCGCGCCTCTTGTCTTTTAAGGAAGGTAAGGAAGACATGTTCACGCCAATCCACATGTACATAAACGGTATTTATAACTATCCAAAGTTGTCTTTTTTAAGCTTGATTATGATTTTTTTTTTTTTTTTTTACAAATATGAATTTTTTCTGTAATTAATAAAACAAACACATACAAAATAACAAAAACAAAACAGGCACTCTCCCCAGTGACGACAGTAAGTATATGTTCAAATCAGAGATTAGCAGTAAAAATAAATAAAAAACATGAAATAAGTACAATAATATACACAATCCCAGATATGTCCCCTTCCTCCAAAAAGGACATAAAGAAAGTCCCATATCTTCACAAATCTATTATATTTTCCCTTGATCATGTATGTAATTTTTTCCATACCAATACAATGCAATAGACCATTTTTGCTTACTTGGCTTATACATACGTAAATACGATAAAGCAATATTATATTTTGCTTCAAGTATACAATATATGACCATTGTTTTTTTCATATTTATGAAGTGTATAGTTTCCTGGGAAACATCCCAGTATACATAGCTTAGGACATAATGGATAATGTCTATCAATAATTTTTGACAAAGTTATAATTGTGTCCTTCCAAAAGTCTTAGATAATGGAACTTATCCGAAGTTGTCTCTATAGATTCATTCGGCCGGTTGCGAGTGCTACAGTAATGGTATGAACTGACTGATATGGAACTAAAACAACAAAACCCATGAATATACAAGCGAACAACTGTAGAAGAACTGTCCAATGGAGTGACCAGTATGCATTAAAAGGTTAAACATTGGTTTATTTTTGAACATCAAGTTTTTTTAAGTTCAATTGGGTTCAAATCTTAGTTCAGTCGTGACATAAAGGGTTTACGGAAGCAAAAAAAAAAAAAAAAAAGTCCATAAAATAAATGTACTTTTTTTTCAAGTGATATTATTTTACATTTCAGGCCCATTTCAGATCAAATTGAAGTGAAAGTGTCGCCTGAAGTAAAGTGAGTTTGACACCCCTATCCTAACGGAAGCCGTTTTGCAGGGCTACGCTGCTCTACGTTACCGAGATTGATTTAAATTCTGTCGCATCGTGGGGTTCGTCGAGTTTCTTTGAAGAGATCAAAGTAAAATATGTCATCAGTAGGAAAGATGTGGACCAGGACAAGTTGCAGGATGGTTGAGCTATGGTAAGCCTCTGGATTCCTGATGGATCAGAGGGGCCTAGGTGAGTGCTGTCCCCTCCAGACATGTACCAACACCACAGCCACTGTCTCAGTCTGTAATTGAATTTGATGTTCCTTCCATGGTAGAGGTTTCCCGTCACTGATAGATACCGGTCCAGGCTTTTTCCTCTGTCGTCTAAGCTTGAAGCAAAAGCCCATTTACATGAAACACTTCCCCCTGTACACGGTTATTAGCCGAGCTGCAGAACGGAGGTGGGTTAAGGAAGGTGACGGAGACAGAATTACAAATTCAAGGCGCATAGCAACACAGGCAGCCATTTCGCAGATGAAGAACTTCTTGTATGTCAGAAAGTCATCAGGGGCTGGAGCTGCGATGGATCGCTGAACGCAGCCATGCAGAGGAAAGTCACCTGCACTAAGTAACAACTCCCAGAGCTGCAAAGGTCACTGGGACTAAGTGTGCACGAGTCGGGAACAGATGGATGTGACGCTGAGGCTTATTGCCTTATCATTAAACTGAGTGCTGGGCCTGAAGAGAAATGACTGAGTTTAAAAGACTGGAATTGTGATGCACCGTATTTAAAGGTGATTAAATGTCAAACAGCATTCTTAATTATCTCATAGGTTTTCCTCGATTGCTACCTTTACATTATGTTTTTTAATTCCAAATTATTTATTTGAAATAAAATAATTCAGATTTAAAGCTATTTCTTTCATGTGTATATGGTTTATAAAGTATTCCATAGGAACCAAGTGTATTCTGGGGTATTAATTGGGCTTTAAGGGGTGGACGTACAGAGGGTTCTGATTGGACTGGATAATGTCTACTGGAAGAAAACAATCACATCCACTTCCTGTTTTTCCTTTATTTCAACTAGCAACATGGAAGGACATTTACTACATGTGAGTTTTGCATTTATTTTTGTGATAATTATAAAGCAGGAACTCGACTGAATCAACCCTAGGAATCAACATATTCATGTCGGGGTGGCAGCAAAGAATATGTGCGTCACGAATAATGTTAAAGAGGAATTCACTGTTCATATGGAAGCATTCTGAATTAAGATCAGAATAAATTTGTGACATTCAGTTTAATTCAGAATTATCATTTTCAACTAGAATTAGTTGAAAATGATATTTAAAAAAACAAAACAAACAAACATATACACACACACACACATATATATATATATATATATATATATACATACATACACACAGAGAAACACAAACAAATAATTTTAAATTGCGCCATTGTGAGATTTTTCGCTTGAATTAAGCAAAAATAAAATTGAAAAAAAAACAAAAGAAACTAAATTTGAGTCACATGACTTAGTCACATGATACACACAGCAGTTAGTATTTGATTGCACGATCATAGTTTTTCATGACTTTTGATGGTCTAATCTTTTTTTTTCTGTGACTGTGTTCACAATTGGTAACAGGTGGTGTTTAATGTGTTTAATCTTTGCAATAATCAATCTAATTAGGATAATTAGCAACATAACAAATATATAATACATTATTCCAATGACATTAATGTGTAATTTACTGAAATAGAACAGAAAAAAAAACCCATCTTTGACATACTGTAGTTGAATTGTATTATAATGCAGTGTCCCTGTGAGCTTATTATGTTTTGACTGATTTCACTTTTGCCGTTGGAACAGAGATAATGTTTCGCTAACGCTAACACACCAGATTAACGTATTAATACTCTACCAGATTTGCTCTTTTCCTGTTTTGCCAATAGCAGATCATTGTGTTCCACTGTTTGACCATAATTGCTGTAAAACCATTCTGTTACATGAAAGAAAGAGCCCTGAGGCACACTGCCTTTGTTCAACATTTACATAACAGCTCCTCATTACAGTCACCAACTGCAAATCAGACATTCCACCGTTTACAAAGACCAAATACTATGCAACCCATCAGCAACTTGTTGAGCAGAGTTTAGATTTCTAACACGAATTATAAAATGAGACGCACCATCTGGCACAGCGGACTGTGTGGTCGTAATGTTTGTGGTTAGGATCACCTCACATGCCATGTTTTATACATAAGACCACCACACTGGAAACAATAAATGGAAAACTTACTGAGTGTATTTTTCTCATTTCTAGTCAAAATATCTCATCACACTTAAAATAAGACATAATCACCTGAAGAAGAGCTTTTCAGTGAGATATAAAGAATAGATTTTTACACAATTGGCTTGTTTAAATGAGAGGTTTTATTCTTGTTTCATTCAGAATAAAGCTTAGTTTCTCTTTAAGATGACCTTTTGCTGACGAATTAATTAAACTAACTAACATTTTAATTAACATTTACATGTAAATATGAAGGAAATAGCTTTATTTACCCCCCAAAAGAAATAATTTGGAATTAAAAAAAAAAAATAAATCATGTAAATATAGTTTACAGTTTACTGCAATAAAAAAAAAATATGTTTGCCTGAATTGTTGGTCTACTCCATAGAGCCTTAGCCAGGAACAGTAAAATTTTATCGGTCCAATCACAACGCTCGATCTTTGTAGCGAGATTGTAGGGCGGGGCTTAGCACAATGACGACAGGGTTGAAGAAGTAGGAACTTATATACAGACTATGGTCGGATAAACAGCATGTAAACGGACCCGGTTGGATATTGTTCCTCCACTGTTACCAGTGTGTTAATGTTAATTAGCCTAGCCTATAGCATATTAAAACAATTAGACAGACGCTAGTTTAGTTTGTTTTCGTTGCTCTGTATACGTCACATTGTCCATTGCTCTGATTGGTCATAGCACTGGCCTATTACATGCAGAGCAGTTTGAAAGACAACCGTTGATCCCACCCATATGCTTAAACTTAGTCTATGTAGCATCTCCAGACTATAAGTTCATATCATAGTAGCGGTTGCCAGGCTAGTAAATATACCTTATAGATCTGGAAAATGTTATTTAAAAAAAATCTTACCATGATAATTTTCACTTCTTCCGTTGACAGGTTTTTAATAATTATTGGTTTTTTTTTTGCTTAATTTAAGTTTTATTTACTTATTTATTTGTTTATTTTTTTGTTTTAATTCAACATTTCTCTCCCTGAATAAATAATAATAATGATAATCTGTCAATGGACCAAGTTAAAATCATCTTGGTAAATCTAATTTCCCATGTTTATTGTGTATAAATCTCACAGAAAAGTTCCTCTTTATAGGAATTGTGTCTTATTAGTGACTGAGCCCGCAGAGGCCGAGGCCCTCTCACTCTCACACAATGAGGAAGGGAGGGATTTTCAAATTAAAAGCTTTATTGAAAATTTCCAAATTTTGAGTATAATTAACTGGTTAAAACATATTATCTCTCCATTTGTCATACACACACACACACTTTCTCTCTCTCTCTCTCACACACACACACACACACACACAATGTATGATTTTCAAAATAAAAGCCTGAGTAAAAATTGCAAAACATATAGAATTGCATTTTTTTTTGCCTAGCAATGGATGGTCATTACAGGTAATGTGTGGTGATGTGGGAGGCAGAACACTGGTGGAGTACGAGGTCCCGACCAATGCTACTTGCAGCCTGGATTGTGTTTATTGTATTTGTTTTATTGTTTTCTATTATAATGTGAATATTATAATGTTTAAAATTTGGAAACATTGTGTGTATGTAAAAATAATTATTCATTGAAAAATCTCTTACCTGTTATGTTGAACCAATCCGAATCAGGAGGAAGTCATGTGGGAGAGAAAGAGAGAGAGAATGAGTGGTCTGCAGAGGAGGCAAGAGTGTTAACATTCTGTATTTATGTAGAAGTATAGCTACTTATGTGAAAATAACTACTGATTCAACTCCATTACTTAAGTAAAAGTTTAAAAAAAGTAACACTTCTCAAATGTAATAAAATACGAAAGTAAAAATAAAACAATATTTTTTGCAATAAAGGGAACAATACATATATAAACTGGCAAAATTTTACCCAGATAAAACATCTATAGATGGGTAATAAAAATGGGTAAAATTTAAACTATCAATCAATCAATCAATCAATCAATCAATCAATCAATCAATCAATCAATCAATCAATCAATCAATCAATCAATCAATCAATCAAATGTTATTTATACGGCACTTTTCATACATGGTAAATTACAAAATCCATATTCAATCATGATTAATCTAAATTAATCCAAAACTACCCTGTAATTAATCTGATTAAAAAGTATTATTATTATTATTATTATTATTATTATTATTATTATTATTATTATTATTATTATTATTATTATTATTATTATTATTATTATTATTATTATTATTAGTTGAGATATTTGGACTACAAATTAAAAAAAAGGTAAGATTTGCAGTGTATATAAACTCAGATGATGGCAGATCAATAATTTGTCCCTTTTTAATATCTATGACTGTATACACACTTGACACAGCAGTGGTTTTCTTCCAAAGAAAGATTATTGTGAGAATTTTAAATTGAATTGTTTTAAAGATTGCATTAACAGCTTGATTTTAATTACTTTGAAAGAACGATCCAGAAGTAAAAGCCGATGAGACCCACATCACAATAAACCTGAGGCGTTCTTGAAAGCTGCACTAATGACGGTTTTATTTCACTGAAGGATCAAACATCTAAGAATACTGTTATGAAGTCTTTTTTTTTTTCCTGGTAGTACAACCCCAAAGAGAATTATCATAAGACCCCGCAGTTCTTGTCAGCTCCACCGAGAGTTCTATCATCTTATGGTTTATTGTCTTGATTTTACAGCCTGCAACATTAGTGTTTCACAGCAAGATGGTGTGTTCACCTGCCAAAATATAAGTCCAGACCAGCGGTGTCACGGCCATTTAAAATATATCATGGGGAAAATTAACGAAAAATTCTTCATTCATGGTTACATTTTTATATTAAAAAGATATATAAATAACAGAAATGTTTTTTTTCCTCAATTAAACATTTATTCCAAGAAGAACAAAACTTTGCAGTGTCAAAATATTAGTCTCCTTCAATCTGAACCTCTAAACTCCATAAAAAAAATGCATGGGAAGAGGACTTAAGAGTAACTTTTTCACAAGATATTTGGACAGAAATATTGAAGCGAATACATAAATCTTCCATCTGTGCCAAACATGCGCTCATTCAATGTAAACTAGTACATGGTGTCTATTATACTAAAGCTAGATTAGCTAAAATATATGATGGTATAACTGATACTTGTGACAGATGTAAAGAGTCCAATGCAAACCTAGTGCACATGTTTTGGAGCTGTCCATTATTAAGTGGTTATTGATTAAAGATCTTTGCCACTTTATCAGAAACAATTGGTGAAAGAGTCAAACCCAATGCAATCACCGCAATATTTGGGACCCCCCCCCCCCCCTGCTATCTTGGGAATACATACTCTCTGGTCTTTCTTCCAAAATCTAACAAAGATGTTCTAGCCCACAGGTGTCAAACTCCAGTCCTCAAGGCCGGTGTCCTACATGTTTTAGATATTTCCCTCTTCCATGTAATTCAGTTTAACCCTTTAACTCCTGAGAACTAACAAATAACTGGTAACATGAGCAAAGTAAGACACAAATGGTAGAAAATCAAAGAAAAATTAAAAAAATAAAAGAACCAAAATGTAGAAAAATAAACAAAATGAACCAAAACTAATAAATATTTACAAAATGACAAATAATGTGAAAGATTTTGGAAAAAAAAATACTAAAGAAGGAAACTAGTATTGACATTTGGTCACAGCAATTATAAAACAATGGTGAAATAAAATAATAATAAAAAAAAAAAAAACACCTCTTGCTTTTTGGCACCGCTGACATTTAAAGAGTTAATAATCAGTTCCTCATCAGACTGATAATGATGTAATGGCCTCCAGGTGTAATGGAAGAGGGAAACATCTAAAACATGCAGGACCCCCGCCCTCGAGGACCGCAGTTTGACACCCCTGTACTAGCCTTTACCACTCTACTAGCTAGAAGACTGATTGTTTTGAACTGGAAATCACCAACACCACCTTCACACACCTGTTGGATTAGAGACGTTCTCTATTTTCTTAAACTTTAGAGGTGGAGGGTTTATGAACATATGGGGGCCATTTTGGGGGGGAATATTGAAAACCCTGTGATCCTTTTTTTAATTATCTTTTTATCTTTTCTTATCTTATCTTAAAGATAAAAAATAATTTAAAAAAAGATTAAAAAAAAGAAAAAAGAAAACCCTGTGATCCAAATTTTTTCGGACTCCAATACTTAATGTTGACTGGTGATGCACTGTCAAATAGTTGTTGTACAATGTGTTTCAATTCATAGTCCATGTTCAACTAAACTGATGGACTTTCTGATTGGTTAACCCTCATTGGATATTGGAACCATGGAACTTACTTTCTGGTTTTGTTTATGTATCAAATTTGGATGTATCTTATATTTACCATTTACTGACTGATGTGTGTGGGTAGGTTTTTGTTTGTTTTTGTTTATTTGTTTGGGTTTGGGAAGACTATATAATTTTCATATTTATTTAAATTTCTTTGTGTGGGAAAAAAAGGGAAAAAAGTACATTATTGAGAAAACTTTTGAAATATTTTTGGTTTAATAAAAGTTTTTTTTTTTAAACAAAAAAAACTTTTGACAGAAATACAATAAGAATGAAAACCTGCCCTTCTCTTATTAAAAGTATTTTTTTTCCAGAGTGACACTTCTTCTGCTAGCCTTATTTATTGTCATTTGTGATCACCCACTTCATGTTTACACCACATAGATACTGTTGGGGTCAATTTGACCCAGCAGTCAAACTGGAGGTAAAAGGGTGTCATTAATGTCAGATTATTTCTATACAACTGTGAGACATATCATGTTAATGTTTATATATTATGTTTAATATGCTGGTCTTTTAAAAGCAATGAAATGGTGAAACATAAAAAAAATGTGAACACAGGTTTTTTTGTTTTTTTTTTTAATGAAAAATTAATGAATTTTCCTAATTGAACCATTACCTGTTAGATTTAAGGAACACCATTGAACTAAATATTGATAGAATAGTTAGTAATGGAATTAATAATGAAATATCAATAGTATTTGTTAGGATTTTGGACATATTTTGAATAATGACATAACATTAATAATTCAGGTTCCACATTTAGGTCTAATTTGGGTCAGACCAGTAAAATTTGATAATAACCACTGAATAATGATGAATTTCTTTGTTTTAGTGGAATATGACATAAAATCATTATATTAACAAACTGTCCTTTTAATAAAAAAAATATGAATAACCTGAACTGTCTTAAGATAATTAAATTTAATTTCCCAATATTCTGCCTGTTACTAAATGTTCTGTGTATTTGTAACTACAATGTAAACTGTAATTAACATGTGTAAATGATAAAGTGATAAAATGAGACAGAATATCGTTAAAATTGCACTTGTTTTTCTTAAGACATTTCAAGTTGATCATCTTATTCAGATTCAGGGGGTTAAAAGTGTCATATTAACAATCATATTAATTACTCTTTTCTATGTATGTAGGTTTCATTCCTGATGTTTGGGCTTTGAAGGGAATAAAAAGGGAGTCTGTTTTATTTCCAAGGCCAGGTTCACTAAAGTCTGGTTTGTTTTGACATGGACACAAACCAGCTGAGAACAGTTTTTCTTTTTCTTTCGATGGAGGTGATGGGAGAGTAGTGGGTGGATTCTTCTGCTTATAAAAATATTTGTTTAGCCGGAGCTTTTTCAGACCTGATTCACAGCTTCTCTTGCAATAACAATTCAATCAACAGATCTGTAAAAATACTGCTCTAATATATATATATATATATATATATATATATATATATATATATATATATATATATATTTTTTTTTTTTTTTTTTTTTTTTTTTATAAAGTACAGACATTGAAGCAAAAAATGTAGGGAGTAAAAGTAAAAAGTTGCCAGAAAAATAAACACTCAATTCCTAAAAAAATCTGTTCAAGTACTTATACTAAGTTCCTTCCCACTGGAGCATCGACATCGCAATGTACATGTGCACAATAATGACATTGTAGGTCTATTTTTATTTGTTATATATTTGTGTGTATAATTTATTTATTCATTTGTATTCTTTTTTTTTTTCATAAATTTTTTGTTCGCTTGTCTTGTCTTATTCATTCAGTTATTGTATTTTTTGTCATTTATTTTCATTACTGAATTATTATATATTACTTTATTTTATTTCATTAAAAAAATATGTATTTATTTCTTATTTATTAATTTTATTTAATTACTTAGATACAACAAGGATGGCACGGAAAAGTACATTCTGTGTCGACTGCCAGTCACCATATATATATATATATATATATATATATATATATATATATATATATATATATATATACACACACACATATATTTCTGAGTATATTTTCATATCGCAATTCATATATCACACAGTTTTAAGAAAATCACAATGTCAGTTTTTCTAATATCATGCAGTCATATTTCCCACCTCTACTTGTAATGCATTGGGAAATAACTCAAAACATTCACTTGCTTATCATAGAGGATTAAGTCAGAACATCCATGTGGAAAATCCAGTTTACATATCAATTTCAGAATAACAGTAGAACACTGGTGTGAGTTTCTATGGTGAATGCAGGGGTTGAACATTGTCTCATGCTGTTGTCAGGGGCTATCATAGCTGGAAGGCTGTTGCATTTGTGAGCTTCTGTGTTCACCTTTTCAACACAAGGTCACTGCTATGCCAAAACCCGTCAGTATCATTGATGCAACTTTTACCTCTGTGCAAGATTTAGACCTCACCCTGCCATTGCTGGAAACGTGGCTTCATATAAAAAGTCTAAGTGGCAGGTAAGCATAGGAATACTGTTTGTCTTTGCTGTAACCACGACACACACACACACACACACACACACACACACACACAAAGCCCAGCTTACAGTCGGCATGGGCACCGGACGACCTGGGTTCCATATAGTGTTTGTGACAGTGACATGACAGCATTCTTTTATGCCTCCCTTATATTCCCCTACAGTGACAGCAGAGGGGAATGGAGAGAGCTGCCAGGAATCATGCAGAGGAATCCCTGTCAAACGTTACCCCCAGGGTTCCACTCCCTCATGTCAAGATAGATAACTGGCCAAACCTCATGGGAAGGCAGAGAGAAAGAATGAAAGAAAGAATGAAAGAATGAAAGAAAGAAAAAAGGAAGAAAGGAAGGAGGAGGAGGGAGGGAGAGAGAGAGAGAGAAAGAATGAAAGAAAGGAAGGAAGAAAAAAAGAAGGAAGGAAGAAAGAATGAAAGAAAGAAAAAGGAAGAAAGGAAGGAGGAGGAGGGAAAGAGAGAGAGAGAAAGAATGAAAGGAGGAAGAAAGAAAGAAAGAATGAAAGAAAGAAGTAAAGAAGAAGGAGGGAGGGAGAGAGAGAAAGAAAGAAGGAATGAAAGAAAGAAAGAAAGAAAGAAAGAAAGAAAGAAAGAAAGAAAGAAAGAAAGAAAGAAAGAAAGAAAGAAAGAAAGAAAGAAAGAAAGAAAGAAAGAAGGAGCAAAGGAATGACAGAGAAAAGCACAAGCTGACAAAAAAATAAATAAATGAGGGGACAAAGAAAAATTAGTTGCTTTCTCAGAAGGAAACATAATTTTTCTGTAATGTAGAAATTCAAAGAATTTGTATTTTTTTATTTTGGATTTTATTATTTATTTATTTACAGAAAAAAAGGGGATGGGGATTTGTTGCTCTGAGCCCCCCCAGACCCTAGCGACGCTCCTGACTGTCCCTGTCAAGTGTTACCCTGAGGCTTCCCCTCCCTCATGTCACAATAGATAACTGTGCTGGAACCTCATGGGAAGGCGGGAGGAAGAAAGAAAAAAAAAAACTGAAAGAGACAAAACATTTTTAAAAAATGACTTTCTAGAAAGTTTTTTCCTCTAGTTGAGATATAATAATAACGGATTGGATTTATATAGTGGGTTTTTTTGCCCACTTAAAGCACTTTACATTAGTGGTGCATTATTCATTCACTCTCACATTCTCCCTCTGGTGGTGGTAAACTACATATGGGGCAGACATTTTCTGACCATCATCAAACATTCATACACTAGTATGAGTGGCACTGATCAGTGATGCGTGGGCTGACCCGAGGTGATTGGGTGCCCCACATTTACGGGTCATTGAAAAATATTTTTAATGATATTCGGGTTGTGGTCGGTCGGGTTGTTTGTCGTTTTTAGGTAAACATTAAAATATGCTTTGTTAGCTAGTCTGCCTGCAACTCAGGGAATTTGAAAGATTCAACAGTTATTCATTTTTTTCCAAACATTTCCAAATGTAGCCACTTTATAAAAATAGATAATTCTCCAGTTTTCCCGTTTGTAAAATGCAAAAATATAACCATGGAAAAATGCTCTAAAACTGGAAATTGCCAAGACATTGTTCTGTTCTTCAGTTTCAGTCCAGTTTTTTAACTAATCTGCCCGCAACTCAGACCACAAGAAATATATTTGAAAAGTACGGACCCGACCCGCTTCTGGACCCGCATTTTTTTTCTTTTAAGTAGTCAATAGTCTTTATAAACATCACATGACCTTACTCACAGACCTGCATTTATTTCTGTGTTAAAATCTGATGTCATTGCTTGTAAGTTAATATGTTGAGAAAATATTTTTGTCCTGCTTCATCACTCAAAGGTTATCAACGCGCAGCATCTAAACAAGGGGTCGACAACTTGTAACATCCAAAGAGACATTTGAGCCTAGTTTCCATGGAAAATAAAACACTGGGACCCGCTCATCATCTTTAAAAGTCTTAGTGAATGTGTCTCAAACCTTAATTTTTTGGTTTGTATGTTTCTGGAGCTTCCACTCTCCTAACTTGACTTTCTCTCTTGCTCCATACCGTAAACTACTTCCGATGTTGTACGTCACCTTCACGGAAATTCAGTTATGAAAGCGGTCACATCACTGGCACTGATACTATATCCTAATTGTCATTTTTCTCCAATGTTGAAATCCACAAAAAGAATTTTTTTTTTTTTTTTTTCTTTTAACAGCAGAAGGCTGGCTGGATCGGAATATACAAGACTTTTTCATCATCCCATAGTTCGTAGCACCACAACGTTGAAGAGAGAACTTTATTTTTCTTTTTTATTTATTTATTTAATAGTTGTCAGTGTGTCCTTGACTGACTGTGCATTTTGACTTCCGTCCCCTTCCATGTGAATAAAAGCTTTAATCTTTAAAGTGAATGAGAACGCTTATTAAGCCGGGTTTTTTGTGATTGCTAAAGGGGAATGCGATGTTAGCGTTAGCAGAGTTTGAGCAAATACATATTTTTTTTTAGTACTTTGCCTCCAACTTCAGATCAAAGTTTTGCATATAATTGGAATACGGCGTTACATTTTCACAAGGCATTTTCAGGTTTTTTCCTGGCTACTCTCCAAACGCTTTTTCATTCCAGATCTGAAAATGTGATTATAGCATGAACTCCAACATCTAACCATACTAAATTGTTGCTTTTCCATTCTGTGTGTGGGTTTATAACCGGTGAGCAAAGTGATCTTGAAGCTTGAGGCAATGGGAAAAAAAAAAGTGAATAAGAAAAAAAATAAAAGACTAAACATATCCATTATTCTTATTTAAATTGCAAACAACATGCCCCTAAATCAACAATAACAGACGCCGCCGTTACTGAACAGCACCTAAAAAAATTGAAACAGAATTGCACATTCATGCACACAATTCATTAAGCATTACTGCTGGCAAACATTGTATGGCCATTATCAGAGAGCCAAACTATCCAATGCAGTTACATTATCCCCAGCGCCAGAAAGCGATCTGAATATCACATGGAAAAACAGGAACTATCCTTTCAGTTTGCCTCTGTCCTCGTTGCAAAACAGCAAAACGGGTCAATAACCCATCATTATAGAGCTTCACACTTGGCTGGCTGCAAATTGACTGCCTGAAGGATTAAGGAGAAAGGTAATGATGCCAAGGCTGAAGATGAGACAACATTGCTCATCTTCTCTACCTCCGAAAAAAAAAATAAAATAAAATCCCGGGTCGGCCTGCAAAATACTGGTTTAAAGAAAGAGAAGGCAGCGTGACAGGACATAATCCTGTCACTTGGGGTATTGTTGGGAAAATGGGAGGGCATACTCCTACTTGGATCAATGTCCTGTCACTGTACAGGGGGGCTCAGTGGAAGGTAGAGCCAAATAATAAGTGGGTCAAAGTCATATAACAGACAAAGTCACTTGTGATTTGTAAGTTTAAAAAAAAACAACAAAAAAAAACTCCTTTTTTAACTTTATGTTGGTCTTTTACAGGAAATCTGTCTGTGTAAAACTGTGAATAGTGAATAAAAATCCCAGACTATCAGCTTATTATTTTTAATTTTATCGTCCGCTAGCAATAGAAACCCACTTTATAAATAAGAAAAAGTGTAACAGTTGTTCTGTTTTACCACAGTAATTTAGGGAACAACAGGAAGTTTATGAGATCAACATGAGGAGGACAGTTATATTAATTCCTCAGGTTGCTCTGTAAACAGGTCATTCCTACAGAGACTACATTCCTATTTAAACTACAAGACATATAAACACCCACTGAGCACTTGTGAAACATTTCTATGGTTAACAGGTGGCATGAACACTGGGAGAAAAATCTAAATGTTTTCTCAATTCTAGTCCAAATATCTCATGACACTTAAAATAAAACATAATCAAACCCAAAGAGCTTCATATTAAGCGAAAAAAATACAAAATAAAATACATAAATAAATAAAAAATCCAGAACTAGAAAAGCACTTTGAGAGAGTCAAGGCAGACCCCTCCCCCACTTCGAATGAAGAGAGGTCCACCAAGGAGGTTATGCTTTTACCAGAGTTTGTTTTTCTGTCTGTTAGTCAGCAAGATAACTCAAAAAGTTATGGACGGATCTTGATTACATTTACAGGGTAGGTTGGTAATGGGGAGATCTGGAAACGATTAAATTTGGGTGGTGATCTGGGGGGTGGGGGTGATATCTACCTTGGTAAAAGTCTGCGCTCTCAGAGTGCGAAAATAAGTAAGTAAGAAGATAACTCAAAAAGTTATGGATGGATTTTGATGACTTTTTCAGGATGTGTTGGGAGTGACACAAGGGACAAATGATTACATTCTGGTGGTGATCTGGAAGAGATCCTAGATTAAAATGTATTCTCCAACCTACCCTGTAAATTTCATCAAGATCTGTTCATAATTTTTTGGGTGACATTGCTAACAGACAGACAGACAGACAAACTAACTCTGGCAAAAACATAATCTCCTTGGTGGAGGTCATTTTGCAAAAAACAAATCTTGAACCAGAGAGGTTACTCTTTAAGTGATGACATCTTATTTGAAGTATAAGTATGTTTAGACAACAGATCTGGAAAACCTTATTTCAGGAAATTTTACTAAAATAATTTTCACTTTGTTCCATTGCCAGATTTATTTTTGCTTAACTCAAGCAAAAACATATTTTTTTAACTTATTCCACAGTCCTCTAGAACGTTGCGACAGCTCCCATTCACTTTGAATTGACGTTCCCAGCCTTCAGCGGGCTGATTATTTTCGATAACCACCCACTGCGCCATTAACGCCTTCTGCCCATGGCAACGGGTTTTGTCACTTCAGATTCATTGTACCATATCACTCCGCAGGTAGTTCGGCCACTTTTAAAAAATATTCGCTCCATTTCACAACACTAGTCTGTTAGAGGAGTGACAGTAATAAACTGTAATAACCCGTAGAATAAGTCCGGCCCCGTCGGGGAATATTTTTCTGATAGTAACTTGTGGGCAATACATTATCCCTTGCTTATACTCAATTTTACAGGGGCATTTTTTCCAGTCTGATTTCAACATGAGGAGGACAGTGATATTAATTCCTCAGGGTGGTCTGTAAACAGGTCATTCACAGAGAGACTACTTTCCTATTTAACCTACAACACCTAGAAACACCCACTGAGCACTCATGAAACATTTCTATGGTTAACAGGTGGTATGTAGGTCAGGTTTGTGTGTATAAAACAGATTTGTGTGCATAAAAGAGCTCAAATTAGGAATACTTTCATATATAGCCTCTAACTAACACAGAGACAGTGAATGAGGAAGATCAAAGCAGGCTGTATTTTCTAAAAATGCAGGTATTTACTGTGTACCTTTTATAACACTGCCATTTCTCGCACTTCATGCTTTGGTTTAGTTTAATATGAGGAGCCAATAAGTCAATAATGCACATCCATATATACCTGTGTTATGCTCTGGAGGAGATCACATACAACACATTCAGTTACTAGAAGTGTTTTTATTAAATGTGGAAAAAGTTGCAGAAAAGAAAATGCAAATGACTTGATTTTTCAGACTGGTGTGGAGCACATAAACAAGTCTACGTTTCACTTCAGTCTAATAAAGAAGAAGCAAGAAGCAGAATACTCGGTTGTTGTTCTATTCAAATATGTAACAGAGGAATAATTCGGGCACACTGCAAAAATATAAATCTTACCAAGAAGTGTATTTTTTCCTCTCAAAAATCTTATAATTAAAATAAGACATAATCACCTGAAGAGGAACTATTCAATGTGATATAAGAAATGATTCACACATAATGGATCTGGAAAATCTTATTTCAAAAAACCTAACCAAGATAATTTCCACTTGTTCCATTGGCAGATTTTGGCAGATTTTATTAATTTTTAGGAGTTTTTTTTCCCCCCGAGTGTGCATTTCCCCAGGCCTCTCTGATCCTCACCTGGTAAACCTTACAGTATTAAGTAGATTACCCTGATAGCTTTCACAGCATCATTCAATTTTTGCTTTTTAGTAATCAATATTTGATCATTTTGAGAATGTTATAAGAATAAAAATTCATTCAATATTTTCTAGAACTGCTCATGTGTCAATGATAAACTGAGGCATAATATTATCAAAAGAGTGTTTTTAACCTTTCTATTATGTTGGGGAAAAAAATTACATTGATTATGTTGCTGGTCAGAAAACAGTCAGAAAAACAGGTTAAACCAAATAACAACTTACTTTTAGATTATATAAACATTTATAAAAGATACATACAATACAAAACTAAATTTAAGAACTATTTCATCAAACTTTTATCTTCACAAACAATAAGGGATTGGATTTATATAATGCTTTTTTGTCCACTCAACATGCTTTACATTAGTGACCCATTATTCATTCACTCTCACATGTGTCCTCTGGTGGTGGTAAACTACATCTGTAGCCACAGCTGCTCTGGGGCAGACTGGTAGAAGTGTGTCAGCCATTTTTGCGTCTATGGCACCTCTGACCAACACCAAACATTCACACACATTCATACACCACTGTGAGTGGCACTAGAGGCAAGGACGGTAAAGTGTCTTGCCCAAGGACACAACGGACCGACTAGGACGAGCGGGATTTGAACCAAAACCCTACAGTTACTGGATGACCAACTGAGCCATGGCCACACCCACTTCTCTGTTTCATCCTCATCATAGGAAAATTGACAACCTGGATCATCAATAGCATTGTCCTCTGTCTCTGAAATGTCTTCCTCTGCATCACTGTCCCAGTTCAACATCTGTAATAAAACCTCTTCAAGAATAAACTTTCTGGAGATCATTTTTGGTGTTTGTCAAAGTGATGACATGAGAAAAGTGACGAGGACAAGGGAGAGAAAGTTCCTCCTCTCCACACACCTGGGTGTGAATGGCTCTGCAAAGGAAATCAAAATACAAATAATTGGCCAATCAAAACAAAGAGACCTGTTTATTTTAGATCTGAGCAGATATTTACCCACATTAAGGTGTCTGGGTCAAAATGACCTGTAACATCATCTTTGTATACAAACACTGCACAGACACTACACATCAAAGTGTCCAGATTTCACACACAAGTTCATGACCTTAGATGAGTAAAAGTCACAAAATGTCATGAAAAAAAATAAAGGATAACCTGTACTTCGGTCAACTCAAAAACTGAAACGGGTCAAATTGACCCTTAAATGTGTCATTCTGCTGAAAACCACTTTTCCACGCTCCTTTTGGAATCTGATGGGTCACCCCGAGTTACCAACACATGCTGCCTTTGAATGTGGTTTGTCACCTCCACTGGCTGCATTCACAGAAAACAACAAGAGGAACGAGGGACCTTGGAAAAGCCGGTCCATCTGACGTCAGATGGATTTTAACCTCACCCACGTGGGGTTAAACCCGTCCCCAATTGCAGCAAATTTGAAGTAGCATTAGCATCTACAAGAGAAGATGGCACCACAGTAGCTGCTGCACAAACTTAAAAAAATGGCGGATCAAACTTGTTCATGTGCTCTCTGTGGAAAAAAAGCCTAGTTTTTTTCCTGCACATTTTCAGAACAAGCAATGGCACGAAACCTAGCTGGATGCTACTTGGGTAAAGGTAAATACATACACAGTGAGAGGGGAGGGGGGAGTGTTCCTTCACTCATTCTGAGCCAATCAGAGACGCCTCATGGACATGTATGAGGAAGTACCGGTAAACTATGTTGTTCGGCCTCAAGTCATTTTTGTACCGTGAAAATAGCAGCTGGAAACAAAACAATCCGGACGATTTTTTTAAATAGAACCAACACACAATGTATTCGATAACAATGGAGAACACAGTAATATTAATGAAATAACCATGGAATGACAGCTTTAACATAAAACAAGGGTTAAAGAAGCATTGTTACGGCAAAAATGTTCCTAATGTAAATTACGTTTTTTTGGGCCTGACATTAAAACAACTAAGAAATTTAAGCAAACAAGGGGTGGTCTAATAATTTTTTCCACAACTATAAATCCAGAGGCTTTTCTTCCATCTGTACACTGCCAGGTGTGAAAGATGGGAACGTGTTGGAAAAGGGGAAACATTCCATTTAGTAAAGAAAACGTGAAAGGACATGAAAGAAAAGTCACGTCAGTCAGCGCCGTATCCCAGGGGGAAGTCGGAGGGAGTGGCAGCAGTCGGACGGAGATGGGAGCTGTTTCTGATTCGCTGATATGGTTTTATTATCTCTTTGAGCCCTGAACAAGGTGCTGGCTGGCTGGCCGGCTGTCTGGTTGGGATGCCTGGTGGTGTAGCCGCGCCGATGGGGCTAATGGAATTCCAATGGCGGGGCCTCATCACACAGTTGTGATGGCTGGGTGACAGACTCTGATGGATCGCTGGGGCTGAAGCCTCGCCTGACAGTCACGCTCGGCTGATGAATTGTGAAATGAGACAGACATACAAAAGCTGTGGGCCGCCCAGACCTGGACACCCCCCTCCTCCACACACACCTCGACGACCCCCCGCCTCACCATCACCTCCTCCTCTACCATCTCCAGTCCACCACCTCCTCCTCTTCCTCAGTCAACCGCCACAGTGAGAGCCGCGAAGCTTGCATCCATCTTCCAGCTTGACTTGTTGCTGGGAGAGCGTGGGTGGCTGCTGGGCGCCGTGGAGACGCATGGCCTTGCCTTGGGACTAGGCCAAATTTTCAAGTCTTTTAATGACAGATTGGAGACATTTATCACCGTGACATTTTTCCTGAATGTGTTTTTTTTTTTTGTTTTTTTTTCTTCAGTCTATTCCCTCAAAGTAACTCTGACAGGAGTGTATGAGCATCCAAATCAAGGTTGTGACTCAAAATAGCTTAAAGTGGAACAAATAGAGGATGACAAAAACCTTTTAGGAAGCAGGAAGTTTTTACCCCCCCCCCCAAAAAAAAAAAAAAGGGGAGGGGTGGGGTGGGTATTGTTTTTGGTTAAATTTTTTTGTTTTTGTTTTTGTTGATCCAAAAGGTTAAGGTTCACTTGGTCAGTACCGAAAACCTAAAATGGCCTGTAATGGGAAAACCAGCGGAGAGTATTTTGGAATTTGTATTTTTTTTTTTTTTTTTTTTTACTTTTTTTTACTTTTAGACAACAGAATAGAAATCTTATTTCAACAAATCTGACAAGATAATTTTCACTTGTTCCATTGGCAGATTTTATTTTTTGCTAAATTAAATATTTTGTTTATTTATGTATTTATTTTGCTGACTTCAATATTTATTTTATTTAATTGTTTTGCTTAATTCAAGATTTTATTACTTAATTTGTATTTTTTTTTTTTTTGGCCTAATTGCTTTTGTCCTCAAACATTTTTCTTACTTATTTATTTAAGATATGCAAGTTATTTTGTATTTTTACAGTATTTTGGGCATAATTCAGGCAAATAGTTTTTTTTTTATCAGTAGTAGCAGTAGCAGTAGTAGTACTAGTAGTAGTAGTAATAGTAATAGTAGTAGTAGTAGCAGTAGTAGTACTAGTAGTAGTAGTAATAGTAATAGTAGTAGTAGTAGCAGTAGTAGTACTAGTAGTAGTAGTAGTATTAGCAGTAGCCGTAGTAGTAGTCGTATTTGTATTCGTAGTAGTAGTATTAGCAGTAGAAGTAGGAGAAGTAGTAGTTGTTGTAGTAGTCGTATTTGTATTAGTAGTAGTAGTAGTAGTAGCAGTTGTAGTAGTAGTAGGAGAAGTAGTAGTAGTAGTCGTATTAGTAGTAGTAGAATTAGCAGTAGTAGTAATAGTAGTAGTAGTAGAATTAGTAGTACACAGTAAATTTTGCAGTGTTAAATCAACACTTAGGGAGTTTATTTAACTTCTTCTAGAGTGTATTTGGTCCCATTTTCTCCAAATTAACACTGCAAATTCTACAGTGTAGTAGTAGTAGTAATAGTAATAGTAATAATAATAGTAGTAGCTGAACCAGATCAAAGTGGACACAGACATGCATCCCAGCCTCTTCCTTCAGCACAAAAACATGCTGCCAATCATATCAGACTCCATCATATAATGTGTAGCTTTTACTTGGAATAAGAGCCTCTAACCTTAACCTTCAATCCAGACCCTCCTCCAGGGTAGTAGAAATACCACCCTGACATAAAAAAAAAAATACCCTGGGAAAAACGCTTTCTAATAAAAAGTCTGCTCCCTGTTGCTCCTTCACCTGCAGAATTCAGTGGAGAGACGAGAGCACGACTGGGTGAGTAAAAGGCTGGCGTGGAGCACCCACTGAACGAAAACCATGAAGTGAACACACAAAAGGAAAATGTGCATCACTGAGCATGAAGAGCAGATGAAATATGATGCACTGCCACAGATCACACTCACATGCTACCATGTATATTTAGCATGTACTACTGTGGATGTGCACGAAATACTGAAACTATTTCAGCCATCTCTAGTTTTAGTATTTTTTGGAAACATTTGTGTGTTGTTTTTACACAGTGTTTTTATACAGTGTTTTTATACATTGTTTTTTGCATATTAAGTGTTTTCTGTGCTGCACTGCTAAAGTATTGACTGTTGTATTATGAACAATACTGTTCTATTCTATTC